>CATIWR010262696.1:0-15533 GCA_949677035.1 Omphalea diandra | reverse complement strand
CAACATGATAGAAGTCCCAAAGAAAAGGTATGCATCTCAAAGAGCAAGTCCTATCCTCCTAAAGTCTCAACGGTCTATATCTGCTATATCCAAAATGGTGATCCCTGCAATTTCCAAAAGTTTTATTGCATAAACTTGTGTGAGCCCAACATAGCTGTTACATTAGTTTTTAAATTAAGAGATCTTTAGACTCGAAATAAATATATGGGTACAAGAGAGAGAATGATGAAGAATGGGACTAAGAGCGAGGCACTAGCCATGCTATTGTTTCAGATATTGAAGAGCAAGAGAGTCCAGAGTAAACCACTCTACCTTGTCGGTTTGAAGATTGCTTAGACATCAGCTCGAGTAACAATGTAACAATGTGTAAAATATCTAAGGGTTTCACTACCAAATCAATAACATATAACCGTTTACACAATGTTCATATGAATATAAAAAATAATTGATAAATGAAAAAACAAAGTCAAGTGAAGAAAATGATAAATTTGTATAAAAAATGGTAGCACCTGACCTAAAAGAAATATAATATAGTAATATATCCATCAAAGATTAAGAAATTATCAATTGCATGAAAACAAATCTCAAAAATAGAGAATTTTCGACATTTTTGTCTTTAAAGATAGATTGCATCTACAGAGTGCTCATGAACATGATGTGGATTATGTGCAGCCTATTCACTTCCATTCTTTTCAGATCTCTCAGACCAAAGAAGATGCACTCTAAAATATAGTAATAAAGTATCAAAAGTTCAAAAAAAAAAAAAAACTAGAAAGTTATACTCTCTTCTCTACTAAAAGTAACATCAGAATTTTCATGTGAGCGTCATTTAGAAGGTCCAACAACTTTTGCAATCCATTTTAAGCATCAAAAGAACTGTAACAAATCTATAGATGAAAGAGCGATAAAAAAAATAGTTGCATTTTTTCTAGCACAAACTCACTGCACTCCAAAAATTGAATAACTAGCTCAACCACCTAATGGACAATCTCAAGAGTTAGAATAGATGAGTGCTTCATTTTCTATGCAACAATATTCCAAATCATGGTTAGATGTGTTGTGGAATAAGAGTAATATTTCACCCACCAAATTCACCTAATGAATTTATAGGTGAATAGAGAGTGAAAGATTGTACTGTAAAACCACACTATAGTTGATTTCCAGGAAAGATTGAAGGGGTCACAAGTGGTCTCACTTAAAACTCAATCTCCTTATATAGAATTACCCTAATAGTAATTTAACAGCACAATATATCACTGCAACTATACCCTACAAAATAACTATTGAAAAATAAAGACAAAATAAGAACACCAGAATTTAACGAGATTCGGTCAATTATGCCTACATCCTTGGACACTATCAAAATTATATTTCACTAAGAAAAAGACTACAAAGTGAAATATTACAAAAGAGGAAAAAAATATTGAAAATTGTCTAAGAGATGAGTAGACAATTTTGGGATGATCAAACTGAAGAAATTAAGGCTCTATTTATAACCAAAAAAAAAAAACTTTCATTCCCTTTGTTATTTCTCCGATGTGGGATATGACTTTATTTATAACAAAAAGAACTCTCTTCCCTTTGTTATTTCCCAGATGTGGAATATCAAAATGAGCCACCATAATCAACAAATCTCCACCTTGGCAAATTTCAACATCTTTAATCTTTCCTCAAACAGTCTTTGATAGTGTCTTCAAATTCAACATCAAAGTTTACCAATTGCTTTCTTTCCCTTTAGGAGACTAGCAAGTTCCCAAGTGTTATCCCTAGGCACCAAGAAGGGGGGTTGAATTGGTGGATAAAAATTTTAAAAACAAAGATAAAGGGAAGAAGGTAGAACAATAGAGACACAAAGAATTTATAGTGGTTCGGGCAAAATTAACCATACGTCCACTCCCCAATCACTCAATTGGGTATTTCACTATATCAATGGTGTTTTCAAGCTCACACCCAACTTATACAACTTGTGTTTTGATGGCTAACACACAACCTTACAACAAAGTGTTTTCTAAGCTAACACAAAACTTCACTCAAGTGTTTCAATAGGCTTACACTTAAACCTTTCTAAAAGTGTTTTTACAGGCTAACACAAAACCTTACAACTTGGTGTTTAATGCTCACACCTAACACTTGTAAAGAAGATGAAGAAAATGAGTAGCAAAGATTGATAGCTTTTATCACTTGTAATAAATTCCTTAGCAACCTTCTTCATAGTTGTTTGGTGGAGTATTTATAGCCAAACTTCACCAAAGAGACGTTACAGATGATAGCTCATCAAATCTTTGAGATATGCTTGACAGATTTTGCATTTAATGCTTGTCAGGATGAAATCGCGGTCGTTACTGCCTTTCGAGGTCGCGAAATCCAAATTCTTCAAGGGAAACCCCGTTTGTGTCTAACGGCTAGTCCACGTGGCAGCTTCTTATTAGTTCACCAGGAAAATATAGTCATTGTCTTTTACCTACTTTCAGAAGTCGCATTTGCGAGTTTTCTTACACAGGCCGCGACATAGGACGTGAATCCATCTGCTAAAGTGGTTAACTTTCTTCCACAGGGATCGCGGTCGCTACCAGCAAGATGTCTCCTCGATTTTTGACTTCCAACAGTCTTCTGGGACACTTGTCAAGCTGTGGTTGTGAACTTGCTCCCCTCTTGAATTTCTTTGAAATTTGCGGTCGCGACTCAAATGAGACTTATACCGCGAATTCATCTGTGTCAATCTGACTTCTTTCTTTCCAAGGATCGCGGTCGAGAATGGCTCTGTGATTTCGCCTGCTTGATTTTCAGCATATCCTATCATGAGTCGCGGTCGCGATTTACATGTTACTTTAGAGTTCATCAACTTCTTCAATTCTTCTTGAGAGATTGATTCAATTCTGCAAAAACAACACTTATTTGAAATATTAGTGATGATCAATCTACTTTGTCACGATCAAAAGAGGTTCTAAACCTAGGATTGATTATCCTAGTTCAACACTTCCATTGAAAGAGTTTTTTTTATATATAATAAAAACTGTCAAGACTGACTTATATAACAAAATAGGAGATACGTGGATAAATGACATTCTAGTTATATACGTTGAGAAGGAGATTTTTACAACAATTGAAACAAATGAATCTTATAATGTTTTTCATAGATGCAAACTCGCAAGATGCAGTTGGCTTCTCTTAATCACACGACCAATACTAATAGTTCAAGTGTCAATCAATAGTCACTTTCTATAGCATGTACATTTATATATTTTTATTAGTTTTATATTTTTCATTTTAGTACTTTAGTTGTTAAATACTTATTTAATTGCTTTGAAATTTTTTTATATTCGATAATGAGTGAACCCTCTAAAATTAATTTTGAGTTTCACCACTGAGGACCATAGAAAGAAAGAGATATAAAACACAAAACAAAGACTAAAATGAGAAAGAAACCTGAATGCATAGATACATAAAACAAAGATATCAAATTGCAGAAGATATAGAAGATAAAAAATGAAAGAAAAACCACAACAAAGAGAGAGACGTTGAAGAACACAAAGATTTCGTGGCAAAGAGAGACTCAAAATCTAAGACGAGACAAAAAGCCTAACCAACTAAGTTAAAGACATGACTTCCTAGAAAGGAGACGAAACCTTAATACGTAGGGACTCTGACATAAGTAGAAAACAAATGTGTTTCTTTCTTTTTTTATAAATTTCTCAGGTTGATGTAAATAAATTTATTTGAACTAATTTAAAAAATATGTTAAAAAAATTTAGTATTCATTTAAAAAAGATTTAGTACTCATTTAACTCTATGCATTTATTAGATTAACATAAATAAATCTATTTAACGCGATCAAAAATAAAAATGTACTAAATAAAATATAATAATCCTTTAACATTTCTACTAAAAATCATTGGAAACTTTCATTAATGGCAACAACTGTCTTCCTTTCTTTAAAGAAACATATTTCTTTTTTTTTCAATGAACATATTTTTAAATTTAGAGATTGTATCTAACTATAGAGTTTATTCTTTTAGTTTTTAGCTTTTCGTGCTAGCGCTATTCTTTATAAAATCTATATCTTTAGTTAAGAAAATGAAGATTGGAGCTATAACGAAATCTATTTTCATGAATATTTAAAATTTTTATTTTTAAAAAGAATAAAATTTAAAAATTTAAAATAATTTATATCCATTAATTTTTGTTTTTATAAAAACTTTTAAATATAATCACATTAATTAATCTTTATTTATATTTCATTACATATACTTCTACCGTCTTTATTAATTTTTTATCATAATAAAACTTGCATGTAATGCATTATTCTCAATATAAGTAATTGATCGTTAATTGAGTGAAAATATAAAAACTTGAAATATCATCTAACTATATAAATGCATATTGTCCTTTATTTCTTATCATATCATCTAACTAGTAAAGACATGAATGTTTTTAGGTTAGAATAATATGCCTTACATGTGTACTTGATGTGTTATTGAGATTATGCATATAATAAAAAATGAGGACTGTCAAGTTTAAATGAATTCAATTCGATTTTAAAATTTAAAATTCAATTTGAGCTAAATTAAGCTTTGTTTATTAAATTTGAGCTGAACTTAATATCATAATTAAAATATTGGTACTCAAGTCGATTATTTATATAAAAATTTATGATAATTTTAAGTTTAAATTTGAATATTTAATTTAAAGTCATAATTAAAGTGAGTTGACTTGATTTAATTATTTATATAAATATATCGAAATATATATAGTAAAATAATAAAAATTCTTAAAATTCTCTTAAGTTAGCAGGCTCTGAAATCAAATATTGAAACTAGTCATGCGCCCACGCATTTTATAATAATAAATTTTAAATAAATTTAATATTTGTTTTTATTAAATAATTAGTTAATTACTTAAATAATTAAAATTCATCTATAAATAATAATTAAAATTTAATTATTAGTTGATAAAAATTACTATCAAGCAAATAAAATAATAAAATAAAAGTTTCAAAAATTATAATTATGTACAAAATGAGTTGTAACAAAAAATTAACTATTGATTTATATTTTTAATGTTATGTGACACAATTTCAACAAAAAATTTATTAAACTTAAACGAAGTAATTTATGATAATCTATTAAATAAATAATATTAAATATTTTATAATCAAAAATAAAATTAACAGATAATTATAAGCTATATATTCATATGTAAGGTAATTTTAATTAAAATATTATCTATTGATATATACTTTTAATCTTGTGTGACATAATTTTAAAAGAAAATTTATTAAATTTCAACAAAATAATTCTTGTCCATTTATACATTGTCATTTACTCTTATATACTTAAAATTTGAATAATCAATGAAATTAATTTAAATTTTTGTTTCTTATTTTAGAATTTTTATTTTTTAGATTTTATTTCTTAGATTTTTTAATTTTCTGTTCAAAATATCTTAGTTTTATGTTTAGAATTTTTACTTTTTAAGTTTTTCTAATTTCTTGATTAAAAGTAGTTTAAAATTTTTATTTTTTAGATTTTCTAATATTCTATTCAAAATAATTTTCTATATGATTTTAACTTCTTGTTTAGAAGTTTTACTTTTTAGAGTTTTTTAATTTTTAAGTTAGATATTTTTTTTATTATGGCACTTGAGATTTTGATTTTATGTTCAAAAATAATTTTTTGATATGATAATTTTCTATAACATAACATAAAATAACGACATGTGATTGTATTATACACAATTATTTAACAAAATGACAAAAATTATACAATAAAATTTAATATATTTAATATTTATTTTTATTAAATAATTAATTAATCAATATTAAACTTAATATATAATAATAATAATTAAAATTTAATTATTATTTTATAAAAGTTATTACCAAGTAACAAAAATAGTAAAATAAATTTCTTAAAGTTATAATTATGTACATATTTAGTTGTAAAAAAAGATTATTTATATATTCATATATTTAATCTTATTTTAGCATAATTTTAAGAGAAAATTATTAACTTAAATGAAATAATTTTAAATAATCAATCACATAAATAATACTAAATATTTTATAATAAAAATGAAATTAACATGTAATGGTAAATTATATATGCATATGTGAGTTAGCTGTAATATAAGATTATATCTTGATTAATATTTTCAATCTTATATAACATAATTTTAAGAGAATTTATTAAATTTAAATAAAGTAGTTATTGATAATATTTTACACTAATATTTACCTTTATATACTTAGAATTTTGAATACTTAATATAATTAATTTAAGTCTCAATTTTCTGTTTATAATGTTTACTTTTAATTTTTCTACTTTCCTATTTAGAAATTGTTTAGAATTTTTACATTTTAGGTTTCTTTAATTTTCTATTTAAAATTTTTTTATATGATATTGGCTTTTTGTTTAAAATTTTTATTTTTTATTTTTTAAATTTTCTAATGAAGAAGTTTTTTTTTCTATAAACAGTTAAGTTTCTAATTTCCTATTTACAATTTTTTGATATCATCGTTTTTTATAAAATAATATAAAATAATGACACATTACTCTATTATATCTAATTATTTAACAAATGACAAACAATGAATTACTTTAGAATTTTCACTTTTTAGTTTTTCTAATTTTCTATCCAGAATAATTTTTTTATATGATCTTGATTTATTGTTTAGGTTTTTTCTTTTTAGATTTTTTAATTTATAATTTAGAAAATTTTTATTATGGTAATTGCGTTTCTAATTTTTTATTTAGAAATATTTTTTTGATATGACAATTTTGTATAATATAACATGAAATATTAACACGTGACTGTATTATGTATAATTGTTTAACAAATGACAAATAATGATTTAAAACTAATTTGGAGATTGTGCATTACGTGATATAATTATAATAATAAATTTTAACATATTTAATTTTTTTATTTTTATTAAATAATTAATTAATCAATTGAATGATTTAAAGTTAGTATATAATAATAATTGAAATTTAATTATTTTTAATAAAAAATTGTTATCAAGTAACTAAAATAATAAAATAAATTTCTCAAACTCATAATTTTGTACAAATGTAATTGTAATAAAAAATTATTAGTTTATTCATACATTTAATTTTATATGACATAATTTAAAGAGGAAATTTATTAACTTAAATGAAGTAATGTCTAATAATCAATCAAATAAATAGTATTAAGTATTTCATATTCAAAACTAAAATTAATAGATAATTATAGACTATATATGCATATATAAAGTAGTTGTAACAAAAAAAAAATTATCTATTGATTTATCTCTTCAATTTTGTGTAACATAATTTTAAAAAAACTATTAAACTTAAATAAAATAATTATTGATAATTATATATATAGAACTTTAAATAATCAATATAATTAATTAAAATCTTCTTTAAATAATCAATATAATTAATTAAAATCTTAGTTTCTTATTTAAAATTTTTACTTTTATTTTTTCTATTTTTATATTTAAAATTTTAACTTTTTAAATTTTTCTAATTTGTTGTTTAAAATTTTTTCTATAATATTGACTTTCTAGTTACAATTTTTTTTTACTTTTTTAATGCTTATTTAAAAATTTTATTTTTTATATGAAAATTGAATTTTCTAATTTTATATTTAAAAATATTTTATATGACAGTTTTTTATAACATAATTTAGAATAATAATACATAATTTTATTATATATAATTATTTTGATAAATAAAATATGATTTAAAATTAAATTTGAAATTGAAATTAATAATATATATTGATGGATTTAGTTGTTTAATATATTAACTTTTCATCCTTAAAGAAAAAGGACGATAACTCAATTTAACCAGCCATTGATTCCATGCTAAAATCAAATATGAACCGTAGATATAATTTCTTCTTAAATTTACGGCCAAAAAAAGAAAAAAACACCACTAATTTAAGCAACGCGTCTTAGCAAGAATCGCTAGAAGATTCATAGAGTACAATACATTATTGTTATTTCAAGATCATGTATGGATTGATTTCCCCTCCAACAGCACGTAACCCTCTTTGTCTTCCTTATCTTTCATCGAGATCTCATCTTGTCTTACAAAACCAGGCAGACCCATCAATACCCAGTTGTAGATATAGTTGTGGAGGTGATTCTTACCATCTTTTATGTGCTCCTCAAGAACCTGCTCCAATCTTCAAGAATTTCAAGAATAAGAAGAGAATAGGTCTTACCCATTTGAGAGCAAGTGGCAGAGAGTCTCCTTATGAAGTTTTGGGTGTGTCTCCTTCTGCTACTTCTGATGAAATCAAAAGGGCTTATCGGAAACTTGCTTTGAAGTATCACCCTGATGTTAACAAGGAGGTATGAAGTGCTTAAGCACCCTGTTCAATTTATTTTTATGTTTAGCATAATTTTTGGTGTCTTAGGCTTCAATGTTTATGTAGAATCTAATTTTGGTGTTTCTAGTTTGCGTAGCTTTTATCTAGTTTACTTTGGCATAGTTTTATACTTAGATTGATTATATTGACCTTGAGAATATTGGTTGTGATTTATGTCATATATCATTCCTTCTTTGAATTTTACATTTCTTTCCAAAAGTAATTTGGAGGTTATTTTGTTGCAAAGACAGCTTTAATGTAGTTTATTAATGGTTAATGGAAAAGCTTACTAAGGATGTTATTCCTGGTTTTTGAATAAAATTCAGAATCTTGTGAGTACTTTTACGTAATGCAAATATGAGTACAAATCTGGAGGAAATCAATCCCATTGCACTCTATAAAGAGAATTCATTTCAAAAGTATGGCCATATTTTGCATTCACACACATTATGCATTGATGCCTTTAAAATGCAAAATCTGAAATGGAAGTGATGATTTGGACTGCATTTGATATATTCCCATGGAGATGAAATAACCGATCATTCTTCAGAGACAGAGACAAGTAACCATTCTTGTTCCTTGGCCACTTGCTAAAATTGTAAATCATTTTTAGTATATGGTGATTTATTATGGAATCTTTCTTTCAAACATTTTGACAGAAAAATTCTCAGGAGAAATTTATGAGGATTAAGCACGCATACAATACATTGCTCAACTCTGAATCTCGGAGGAAGTATGATGCTGGAAAATCATCTGGTTTTTCATACTCTGGCACTGAAAGAAGTCAAAGCAGGAATAAAGAAAATGAAGAAGAGTTCTATGGATTTGGTAAAAATAGTAAACCTGACAAAACAAAATCATTTTGACTGTTTAGCTTTTAAAGGATTCAATTGCTTACTGAGTCTGGTTATCTTTTTTGCTACTTGGTATTTAAATGTATTACATTTTTTTGCTTTGATCTTATCTGTTTTTATGATGCACTAAGTTGCCTTGCAATGCCTGCATCTAGGGTAATGCAGACACAGAACCTGCGAGTTATTGGTTCTTTACTAGAGGAAGAACTGCTCTCATATGCTTTTTCACTAATTTGGCCAGCTTATAATTAAGGGAAGCCTAAGATGTAATTATTTACCTAAATTTCCTGACCCTTTTCTATCATCTGCATATCATTCTGGCTGTTGGCTAGATGTTTAAGTCATCCATGGCGATAGAACTTTTTACTCTGTAGTTATTGTTGTGTTTCATTTGTAACATGAGAACATATCCCATGAGGGCAAGCAGGCAGACTCCTACATGTTATTTCCTCAAATTTCTAACAGGCTGTTTTTAAATAGGTGACAAGTCCTAGAATTTTAGCTTGGATGCAGTTTTCATGTATAATCTTCAAATTGTCTTTTCTATGTTCCTTGATGGGTTATCCTTAAAAATTGCCAAGCGAATGATTTTGTGAAAGTATTTTGTTCGTCCTTTTTAGGCTTTATTAGCAATTAGGTTCACTTGATCTTATACTTCACCGCTTTATCCTGCAGGTGATTTTATGAGGGATGTTCAGATAACAATAGGTAGATTGTACTGTCTGTGAGATAGGACAATGATCATAAAGTTTATTTTTTCCTCTTTCGCAAGAACTTGTTGGGCAATATGCTTTCCACTTTTATATTATGAGAACGTCCTAGTTATATATGGTTCTGACTCTGATATTCGTGTTGCAGGGGACTTTTTTAGAGATCTCCAAGAAGAATTTCAAAATTGGGAAGCTAGTGCTTCATCACAAGGGAAACCAAAGAGCCTATGGGAGGAATTAGCAGTATGCCTTTGGCTTCTTATGCACTTCTACGTTGTAATTTTTCTAGTTACTAGCACATCAACCACATGGATTAGCCTCTAAACGACCTCACTTGCTATGTGTTTTCACTTTGCAGGAAATTGGAGAAGAATTTGTGGAATTTCTGGAGAAGGAGCTTAACATAGCAGATACAGACGTTAAAGCATATGATAATGGATCTCAGAATGACAATTCATTTTCTGCTTCTGGGACTAAGAGAACAGAAGATGGTGTTAAAAATGAAGGTGGCAGGGGTAGCAGCATCAAAGATAGCATTGATGAGATTGAAGCTACTCTTGCTAAGTTGAAAGAGGAACTGGGTTTGTAGCCAGGAAATGCAGTCTGTTATTGATCTCATGCTGGAAGATATTGAAGATTAGACCATTGGAAGACCTCTGCTCTAGCAGAATGCTGCAAAATGTTCACGGTATAAATGCTGAAGTTTTTGGCAGAAGTATCATATCTTTCTATGTTTGGTCATGTAAGTCATGAGCTTGTAGATATTGAAGATGCCATCGGAAGATAGCATGGCAAGTAATTCTTTGTTCCTGTTTTTGGTAATGTGCAAATTTTTCTTTTGACGAGATTAGAGATCACATCAGCTACAAATGTTGGAGGTCCTTGAGATCTGTTCTTAGTTTCATTTTTGTTTTCATGCCTTCACTTGTGGATCGTGCCTTTTAGAATTAGTGGAACCTGATTGAAAATTCCAACCCATAGCTGTTATAACATATATTTGAACCCATGGGATGGTACCGGCCTGAACTAGAGATTGACAAATTCTTCAAACAAATCATATATACACGTAGAAGTGGAAGACATGTTTCCTCTAACGACTTCCAGTTTAGAATCGACTGGGCTGTGTCAGTTTAGGCTTTTAAGGTGATGGTACGAGCAGAGATATCAAGTTAGATTATAATGACAATTACTAAAAAAGAAAAACAGGATATCCATGGCAAAGATTTGGAGCTACCCTTGCGATCAAGGACCAAAAAAGGCACGGCTCAGATAAATAAAGCTAGCCATTCAAAATTGAAAACAGGTGCTACTGTTTCAAGACCGAAACAAATAAACAAAAGGAAAGCTCAACGATTCAATGGAGAAAAGTAAATAACTTGATCATAAAGATTCATTCAGTTTTGCGGAATCAAATATAAACTGGCATATTCCAAGACAATTCTGAAGCACATGAGATAATTCAGACATCAAAAACTTCTCACCTTCACTCATCTCTTCTAGGACCATATGACGATTTCCCATTCCTTACAAGGCCATAGGTCAAAAACTACCAACCAAAAACAGGCCGCTCAAAGTAAAATCACACATCTAGTTCTAATGATCTCATAAAAATTCAGTTGATTGAGAACTCAGGCAGTCCTGATGAAAATCTAAGATGTAATATCAGAACCTGTATGAATAATTGACTTTCAATATCTCTCCCCAAAACGGAAGAATAATGATCCAGTGCCAGTATTATGATCAACGGCATACTCAGCTCGCACCAAACCCAGCTTGACACCAACACCATATGATGAACCATGACCCATTCTCCTATAGACCTCTGTTGGGTTTCCCTTGACATCCTTAGAAGTTCCAAGATCATTTCCATGCTCTGCAAATGCATACACGTGTGTATTTTTTACAGGGACCCTTATTTCAGCTCCAAGCTGCAGGCAATATTAAAAAAAGAAGTCAAATGTCTGCAGTTCTACATTATGCTTTCTATAAACACACACACACACACAAATAACCATAGTTTCCATCTGAAAAATAATTTTTACAATGATTTGTACAAATCTCTCTCTCCATTTGCACAAGAGATAGCAGCAAGAATATATATATATATATATATATATATATATATATATATATATATATATATATCAATCTCAAACTCAATTTCAAACAAGTGTTTATTTGTCAAGTAAATTATATTATAAACATAATATTTTTGGTAAGTGGTAATATAATATATATTTATTTTTCCATGTGGCAAGAAAATTAATAATAAACATTTAGTTTCTTTATTTAACAAAAAGAATATAGAAAGTTTAATAATATAGAAAATTTTCATATAAAAACAATTTAGGAAGTTTCATATTTAGTTTCTCCAATTAACCGAAAGAAATATAAAAAGTTTAACAATATTAAAAGTTCTTCGCATAAAAATAATTTAGAAAGTTTAACAATATAAAATTATTCACATCCAAAATAATCAATATTTAATCTCCTATATAATAAAGAAAAATAAAAAAACTATAAAGATAAAAAATTGCTAACAAAAAGAAGTGAAATTACAAAATTTTTGTTTTTATATTGAAAATTATATTATTATTAAAAATTATTATAATAATTTAATTATAATTTTTTTTTATTTTATTTACTTGATAATAATTTAATAAAGTAATAATATTATAAAATGATAATGAATCTTAATTATTATTTATATATTTAAAATTAATTAACTAATTATTTAATAAAAATAAATATTATATTTATTTAAGATTTATTATTATGTGCGAATTTATCACTATTAGTAATAGTAATATAAATGAAAGTTCATCCCAGACACAAACTTGTCCAACAGTAATTCTTACCTCAAGGATATTTCTAGCTGCTCCCAGTTCACCCATGTTGTAGCCTCTAACAGAATATGGTCCCCCAAGGGTAAACGCATCATAACTTGGAAGATCTCCTACACAACCGCCATAACGGCCATTCAGAACTAGAACAGGTGGCGGAGGTTTACCAGCACCTTCCTCCACTTGCTTCAATTGTATGAATCGGGTCAGAGTTAGCTGGTGACGGTTAAAGAATGGAAACTTGCTTCCAATTCCAAGGCCTTGGTCCACCTACAATTTAGACAAAATACATAGGTTACTTCAGGAAGTTAACATGTTACAAATGATTGATGTGAAACACAAACTGAGAATGAGCATTTAGTCCAACAATTAATTATAGCACACAATATCCATCAAACTTTACCAGAGACCTAACTATGCCAACAAGAATCGTCTTTTTTGTCCAACATCAATACTCGACAAGGAAAAATAAAAAAATAAAAATACAGCAATCAAAGAAGCTCAGGAAACACATTGAGCAAATAACTTCTACTTTAGATGCACTGTTCTATCAAAAAGTTTTCATCAATGTTTGTAGTCCTAGATCATATTTATTTTAACACCAAAGTAATCTGGCATGAGAATCCAGATTCTGAACCTTGAAGGTAATGAAAAAATAATTTCCAGAATATTTAAAATGGCAGGTAAATGTTCCTTCCCTAATTTTCTTTCTTCACCTCCACATGACAACGAGAAAAGAATAAATATTTAGTTCTGGAAAAAAGTTATAATTATCAGAACATGACTAACCTGAAATACGTTCCTTTCACCAACTACAGCTCCATTTACAAACTTGGTACTATCACGGGTGATATTAGCCTGAAGAAATGCCATTTGGTCAATGCCAGTACCACTAAGGGTTGTTGGAGGTCCATCTGCACTAATACCTCCGCTTGGCAATACTCTTTGACCGCATGCAGAGATATGGCTGCTTTCATCACGTGTTGTGATCTCTTCTATCACAATTCCATAAGTGAATTTACTCTGACGGGTGAAATTCTGGTGTGCACACATTAATAAGCATGCATTACAAAAACACCATAGAATTCCAAAGGCTTTAACAAATGACAGAGTGCACATAGAAAGGCATTTTCAATCACCTCCGTAATGTTAGCCTTGAGGCCAGCACGATCAACCCATATAGGAGGAACTTCATCCACTCCTGGCCCACCAGTGAAGACTGGACTAAGTTTCCGGCTGTTGAAGCAGCTTGCACGAAGAGTACGGTTGCGTGGATTATACACACCATCTAAATATGGATGAACATACTCAAGCTTAAAAGAAAGATCATCCTGATGACAGAGATTGACAGAGGACAAGTTCAGGTATAAAATATTAGGGAAAAGATAATGAATCATCCCTGAGGATTACTGACGAATAGCAAAATACAAATTTAGGTGAAATTACCTGTGGCAAGAAGAAATTGCTGGTGGTGATAGAACCAAGAATGGATCGATTAAGCCCTTTGATATTCCGATGTTCAAAAGAAACAGTTCCACCTGGTTGGAATGAAGCCTGACAGGAACGATGTGCGATATATAATTTTATCAAAATTATAGTACTGAAGCCCCAAATCTCCATTGAAGTGGAAGCCAAAAAAAAAAAAAAAAAAAGGACATACATACCAATGTGGGACGCCCTCCACGTCCAGGCACAATACTCCATTCAGTACTAACTTCAGCTGATTTCGCCTCTAGTTCTTTAAGCTTAATCTCAACAATGATTCCTCCCTCATTCTTCTCATCAGGCCTTGGATTAACTTCAATATTTGAGAACAAGGCCAAGGAGTTAATGTTCCTGAGAGCTTGCTTCCCAGCTTCAATGTTAAAAATTTGCCCTTGTCGAAGCTGTATGTCATCAATTAAACCATAATCACTGAATAAGCCCATGAAGCTTTTGGATCTAAGGATGTGAATGATAATCAGTAACCATTCAATTGCCAGAACAAGAATATACACTAACAACCCTTCAAGTTTTAAAATAAATACTCAAACATTAGTTATTCACCAACTGTTCAAGTTTGAGAATAAATACTCCAACAAAAGTCACTATCCTCTTTCAAAGTATGATAGAGTGCATTTATAATCACATTCCCCAATCATAAAATACAACAGTACAGCCAATTACCAATGAAATGATTGGTTTTGAGCACCATTAACAAATACATTTTATATTAGCTTATACATAAAAATATAAGCTCTTCGTTGTTCAAGTCTATCCAAGTGAGCTGACTACCACTTTCCTGACGTTGGATACATACCAGCCATAAGATTTGAAGGATTTAACATAGAGTAGGACAAATTTTTGCTCCTATCTAGCAGACTAGATTTGCATTGTTCTCCAATCAATTTAAATAACTTATCTGATTATATTCACAGCTTTATATCAGCATCAAGGCCTGAGGTAAAACTGAAGTCTAGATTGTGCCTTAAAACTCAAGTCCCAATCACAAGAAGAGAACAAAACTCATCTAACATACAATTAACGAGGCATACACAACACAACAACAAAAAGCTAAAAAGACCAATTTCAAATTCACCTGTTTGGGCAACTCTCTCCTGACAACAGGAAGCTGTGTATTCCCTTCGACAACATTCCCAAGCTTATCCTGAAATTGAATAACCAACTGGGTAATATCCCCTTCCACCACCTCACAAACCACTTCTTTCGTATTCAAATTCCCAAAATTCACCACCTGTGCACACGCATACCCTTCATCCTGATAC
>CATIWR010262694.1:0-49920 GCA_949677035.1 Omphalea diandra | reverse complement strand
CATTTCACTATAGAAGTATCACCACCTTTGCAAGATTGCATATTGAATCTACTGAGCACATGATCAACATAGGCCATTTGAGAAAGGCCCAATAAATTATAAGATCGATCACGACGAATCTCAATACCTAAGACAAAAGATGTCTCTCCAATATCTTTTATATCAAAAGTTCTAAAGAGTAACTGTTTAGTTTCACAAATCATCCCCACGTCATTACTAGCCAATAAAATATCATCAACATAGAGAACAAGAAATATAAATTTACTTTCACTGATCTTATGGTAAATGCATTGATCTATCTTGTTCTTTGTGAAACCAAGTGAAGTAACTATCTCATCAAATTTGAGATACCATTGACGCGAAGCTTTTTTGAGACCATAAATAAATTTCTTCAGCTTACAAATTAAGTGTTCTTTACCACTTTCTTTAAAATCCTCTGGCTGCACCATATAAACTTCCTCACCTAAATCACCATTTAAGAATGTCGTCTTGACATCCATTTGATGTAATTCTAAATCAAAATGAGCAACCAAGGCCATAATTATTCTAAAGGAATCTTTAGAGGAAACAGGGAAAAAAGTCTCATTATAATCTACACCTTCACGTTGTGTAAACCCCTTAGCAACCAATCTAGCTTTAAACTTCTCAACCTTTCCTTTAGAATCCTTTTTGGTCTTGAATACCCATTTGCAACCTATGGGTTTATTATTAGAAGGAAGTTCCACTAGTTCCCAAACTCTGTTATGACTCATTGATGTCATCTCGTCTTTCATAGCATCAATCTAGAATTCAGAATAAACACTATTAACAGCCTCATCATAAGATACAAGATCAATAACATGACCTATATTATAATCACATTCACCAAGATAAACCTCACAATCATCTGGAATTGCTGACCTTTCAACGACACCATTTTGTTCAGGACTACCAGGCATGGTATATTGGGCAACTATTCCACACTATTGCAAATATTTGGCAAACTCTCCCATATGTTGCCCAGTCTCATTATATTTACCATAATATTCACCCTCATGATCAGACGTCACAATTTTAATGACTTTCCTAATTGTTTCTCAACCTTAATTTGAAAATTTTGAACACCTAAATGATATAAGATTTCTCATTTATCAAGTATAAATAGTCACAATGAGAAAAATCATTAATAAAATATTTATTTCCTAGGTGAATAAGCTCCACCAATATCAGTATGGATAATCTCCAGAAGATTTGAACTTCTATTAGCACATTTCCTTTTATTCTTAGTCAATTTACCCCTTATACAATCCACACAAACATCTAGATCCTCAAAATCAATAAAAGGAAGAATGTCATATTTCACTAGGCTTCCAATTCTTTCTCTAGATATGTGACCCAAACGTTTGTGCCATAATGAAAAAGATTTTTCTTTAATTAAGGATCGTTTGGCCACAACAACAAGGACCGCAATTACAAGCATCATCCAAATACAATCTATATAAATTATCAAATAAACTCATTCACCGATCAATTTGGAATCTAAAAGCATATTGACTCTACCATTACCAATAGCAAAATGATATCCAATTTTATCCAAAATAGAAACAAAAAACAAGTTTCTCCTCAAAGATGGAACATAAAAGGTGTTATCCAAAACTAGACAAAATCTAGATTCCAATATTAAGCTGATATACAATCTCATCTAAAATAAAAACATAAATCAAGTTCAAGACCACTTATTCTTCAATATTCCTCTCACAAGTGGGTTTAGCAGGCTCATCATCATAAAGAGCATAATCAATCTCACTCATTCCAAGACAAACAAAATATCATCTTTCTACCTCTTAAAGTTTGTGCTCGTTAGAAGTTCAACAGTTGCAGTACTATTATTGAGACTAAAAGAGACTATTTGAGCAAAACAAAAGCATGTATTAGAATTGGCTATACATAAAACAAATTTGCAATTTACACAATCTAGAAAATTCTAGCATCACTACATATGTCCATTTGGGCAGAACATGCACATGCAATAGAATTTCTAGTTATGAAGCACACAATTGAGATCTCACTAGTTTCGAGAAATTCATCCTCTTTGGGCAGATAGACTCTCTAAACAAATGCACCTCTAAGCACAAAAAGCTTCATCTCAACAAGTCTTCCCAAAATCAATGTATCTAATAACCCCCTTTGGGCAGGTTATTATATACATTAATTTGGAATTTTCATTTCAACTCAACAAGCCCTCCCAAAATCAATGCATCTAATAACCCCCTTTGGGCAGGTTATTATATACATTAATTTGAAATTTTATCTTTATCTCAACAAGCTCTCCCCAAATCAATGCATCTAATAACCCCCTTTGGGCAGATTATTATATACATTGATTTAGAATTATCTCTTCGCAAAAATTAAAAATAACTTTACGAAATTTCAATGGATGTCCCACTTTGGTGGTAACTCCCATATTAACCTATAAAATTATTTTTAATTAGAGATTTATAATAGCCCAATTAAAATACATACTGAACACAAATATATATTTCAAAAATATACAAGGTACCTAACACAATATACCTTAATTTTCAAACACATGAATATTATCTTTTATATGTGCAAAATAAATATTTATTACTAATTTATTTAATTTTATCACAAGATCATTGTCACTAAATAATAAATAGACAATCAATTATATATATATAAACCACCTAAATATTAATATATATGTATACACATATATATTAATAATTATTAAAATAAAAATAAAAATAAAAAATGTCATGATGTAGATGAACATAAGTTACTTATGTAAATATTAACGCGCATAATATATTAATAAGCAAAAAATTCAGCTCAGTTGGCTAAGGTTATGTTCATTGGAGGGACATGGTCGTGGGTTCGAGATGCACGACGCGCATCCCTCTCCTTCCTCCTTTTTTTTTTTAGTCACAGAATCGACAAGGACAAGCCGATCTTTGTTCGGCAAAGCCATTTTTTCCGACGTCGCACACCAACAACACCATCATAGCAACAATCAACACCAAATCGGAACAATCACAACAACAACTTAGGATCATCGGAATGATCCAATGCACCGAAACCAACAATCACAATGCAATCATCACAAACAACAAATCAACACAAAACAAAACAACCAGAAACTCTTTGCCTAGAAACTCTTTGCCTAGAAACTATTTGCCAAAACGCTCAGCCCAAAACAAATTTGAGTTCCCTTCGAAAACTGAGATGATGTCATCGGCCTCGTTCTTAGGCAACACCCACTCCCTCTTAGACCAAATTCCCGACCCGTAGAGCCACATGGCCTTCCATGTCGTGTCGAACGTCGAAGAGGCCACCAGACCGACTCCTGTACACGATCTCTTCAAGCGAGTACCACTTGTGTGGGTCTAGCGGTGCATTAAATGGGACGCACTTAACAGAGAAGGTGTTGGCGGCTGAGGCGAATTAGGTTTGGAACCAAAGTTTTGTGAAAGGATCGCAAAGGGGAGAAAGAAGAAAAAGAAAAAAAAAATTAGGCAGAAAAGAATGGTTTTGGCCAACACGGATCGAACCTGAGACCTCTCACGCGAGTAGCACCAATCAACAACCATCTGAGCTAATGAACGATCTCATGATGGTGGCAACAAAATAAATATATCAAAAGGCGATGCAACAACGCCTGGGTGCCTCCATCGGTCATCAATTTTTTTTTATTAACAATACACAATATCTAGGGTTCTAAATCATGTACAATTCCTTGCTTTGATACCACATGTGAGAATTTATTCATGATCTAGTACATGAATTTAGAACACCATTCATAATTAAGCGGAAGCAAAATTGCATACATGTTTGCGCAGTAGATCTGAAAGCGGAAACAAGTTGCATACTTTTTTACGCGTTGGATCCCAAATTGTTTCGCACCATTATTCTGATCACTGAAAATAGAACACTTGGATAATAGGTCAGAAGAGTTGAAAAAAGGGAGTTAAGTCTTCATCTCCTTAACCTTCTCATAAGACGACTACGATGGGTATAACAACTATGACTTTTTTAATCATCATGAAGGTAAGAGAGGGACCTAGCCTATTATAATAAATTTTAACAGGTCCACCAATCATAGGTCCATGTTAAAATAGACCTAGACTGACCGTTTTTCATATAGGCCCACAAAAGTGTCACAAGCTCATAACTGAATTGATAACATTTTAATTGAGTTTAACCACTAATTAATAAACTATATTATTCAGTCTGTTTTATAAATAATTAAAATAAACCTATAATTAATATTAGCCTACATAAAAAAAATTCCAACATATACAACTTGGGTTTCATGGGCTATGCATGTATGATACAAATCTGCAACTAAAGGAGCAAACTTTAGGTGAGGTCAAGTAAATTAAGGAAAGTGCAGATTGATTATTATGGGGATCCAAAAAAAAAAATGTTATGGGCATCCAAACTGGGGAACATCCATGTTTGATTTTAAATTTCTTGGCTATAATACAACCTCGGCGATTTCCAACCCACAAAATTAAATTGATATAGAATGAAACATATGGTTTGATTTAGGTATAGAAACGAGAGAAGAAAAAAAAAGACATACAATTGCATAAGAAGTAATTCTGAAACATTATCTACTATTCAGATATAGAAACACCGAGATCAGTGAACCTCGATAATTCTGAAACAAAAACTATAAGAGGTAACAATAGGCATACAATCACTAACCGTACACCAAAAAGAAAGGGAAAGAAATAATAATAATAATAATAATTAAAAAAAAAAAAAAACCAGTGTTAAGCCAAAACTTGAAGAGGGAAAGAGGCATAGCTACAATTGAAGAAATTGGATTGATATACTCAAATATGGAAACGTGATAAGCCTCAAAAATATTGGCGCCAATCTGAAACTTTTTTTATAAGAAAAACAAACACTTTAGTGCCCACTTATTTTTATAGGAAAATTTTCTTCCTACCTTTCATATTACGAACCTAGAGCAATTGGGATAATCAGATCTGCGTTTGAATGACTAATTTTGTTGATATTTATCAAAAAAAAATTATTCAAAATTTAAATTTTAAAAAATGATTCTAATTATTTTATCATATTTCTTTCTGATTTTTAAAAAATTAAAAATTAAAAATTGATATTCTCGGGAAATAAACAGAAAACAAACTCATAATTTTGCTGGACAATGCTAACCACACCGCACAACTCATTATATTTTATTATATTATTAATATGAATACTAATTACTTAATTATTAATATTTTTAAATTATTAATATTATTCTATTATTAATAATATATTAAATTATATTAAATAATATTAAATAATTATTTATTACAATATTATTTTATATTAAAATTTATATTTAGCATTAATATATTATTTATATATTTATTATACTTATATTATTATATTATTATTAATGTTATATATATTATATATTTTTTTATTCTATATATTTTATTATATTATTATAATATATATATATTATTAAATTATATATTAATATCATATTATATATTCTATTTCTTATATTAATATCATTACGCTACAAATTAATATTATATTATATATTAATATTTATATATTAGTATTATATTTATTATATTAATATTATATATAGAAGAAGCTTGTCATTTCCCACAACCCAACCCCGTTGCATGGAGTCACTACTTAAGAATGAAGACATCAATCCTTATAAGAGCAGGAGCCGACGCGCCCCTCCACGTGCCCGCTACAAAATGACGACCGAGACCTTGTAGTACGACACCGTTTTCTATTATTTATTTTAGGAATGCAAAAATTTTAATTATATTGTTATTGAAAAATTGCAAAATAATTGCAAGACATAACAACAGCTCTTTAAGTGAAATTTCAAAGATAAAATTACATTCCAGCTCATTTTTAATAGGAAATATTTATGCATTTAGCCTGCAATTGAAAAATTCTATGAAAACATGCATATTATATATTAAAATTTATATTAAATATTAATTTCTATATCATATGAATATTTATTATATATATGTATATGCAATATTTTAAATATTAATTAAAAATGATATCAATTAAAAATATAAATAAAAACATATATTATTTTATTAATAATATATAAAAATTAAAATAAATGTTATGGGAATAAAAAATAATAAATTATTGTGAATAAAAACTTAAAAATAATTATAATGATAAATTTAGAAATATTATTATATTATTATTACTACAAATAATTTAAAATATAAATATAACTATTATTATAAATTATTACAATAATTTAAAATATAATTATAATAATTTAAAATATAAATAGAAATATACCTATTATATAAATATTATTATTATTATTATTATTATTATTATTATTATTATTATTATAAAATATAGAAAATATGAATATTATTATTATTATAAAATATAAATTACTATAAAATAAAATTTTAAAATATAAACATTTTAATGAAAATTATAACATTAATATATTATTATTTCTTACACTTTATAAATAGAATATATAGCATTATTTGCTATATATATATATATATATATATATATATATATATATATATATATATATATATATTTCTACTAAATCATATACAGCAATACCAAATCATATTTCTACTAAATTTCTTTATCACTCGCATGATGGAAAAGCTAACAAAAGGAAAGACTGAAGTATACTAAAAAATATAAATAACAAATTTAAGTCTCTTTCAATTTTGATGGGGATAGAGTACAAATTCCTTAAAAATCACACTCGAAACGTTGCTAAATTATGATTGAAAACAAATAAAAGAATGCAGCCCTAGACCACACTCAGTCTCTGCTTCCATATTCTGCAAGAGTCAAATTCAATTATTCAAATGTCAAGGTTTCTAGGACTATATTTGGAAACTTACACACAGTATGTAAAAAGAGTTTTCAACTTCAAGGCAATTCAGAAGAAAACTAGGATGGTGCTGGGATCGAAATACGAATTGTTTTATAATGGTATCCACATCAATGCAGCCGTTAATTCTTTTCTTTTGCCTGTCAAAAACATAATCCAACCTGCAGCATTACGCACAACACAATGCAGTCCATTTTTGAACCTGCACAAACTGAAGCATCAATATTCATATTTACTACTTCCCAAATAGCTATTTATCTTAACAACTTGAACTATATACCATAACTTCAAGGAAATTAAAATATATGCTCAACATAAGCAAAACCTCTTGAAAAAATAGAGCAGCGGTATAACAACATTAGCAATACACAACACAATGCAGTCCATTTTTGAACCTGCACAAACTAAAGACTCAACATTCATATTTACTACTTCCCAAATAGCCATTTATCTTAACAACTTGAACTATATACCATAACTTCAAGGAAATTAAAATATATGCTCAACATAACCAAAACCTCTTGAAAAAATAGAGCAGCGGTATAACAATAGCAATAGCAACATAATAAAATAAGAAAAGCGCAGCATCCCCAAAGTCCAATAGCTTTAGCTAAAATCAAACAGCCTAGCATTAAACAACAGTACCCTTACAAGAACAACTAACAGAACATCTGCCTCATGAATGCATAACAAAAATAAGGCACCAACATTTTCTAAAAGAGAAAAAGAAAGAAAAATAAGTAAAAGAAAAAAGCACCTTGTATGAGACATAAGCACTATTCCTCCTTTGAGACCTCGTCAGTCTTTTGCTCCACTATTGCATCCACAGTTATGCCCTCAATATCATTTTGGACCCAATTTTCATTTGTTTCTTCATTACTTGGTCCAACTACCTCAGTATCATCAGTTAAAGGAAGCTCACGGTTAAAATCAAAGGACAACTCATCACCCATTTCATATAAATCATGAGGCTTTGTTCTGACTACAACAAGTCAATCAGGTTGTAAGGCATCTTGGATATAACAGACCTGCTGTGCTTGTGATGCAAAAATGAATGGCTCATCATGTATATGCATACCTGTATGAATTAGTTTTGAAAAATTCACAAGCGCAAAACCAAGTGAATCTTTTTGTATTCCCTTTCCCTTTTCTACATCAATCCAATTACATTTGAATATCATAGCTTTAAAATGTTCATAATAATTCAACTCAATTATATCATCCAACACACCATAATAAACAATATCATCTTCTGAGTTTGATGTTTTTGCAGTGACCTTAACACCACTATTTTGTGTTTTCCTACTACCCTCTCTTTCTTCGGTGTGAAACTTGATACCCTTAATAATATACCCTTCGTATCTTCTTACTACAAAATTTGGACCTTAAGCCAACCATTTAACTTGGTTAGCGACCCTTGGACTTTTTAACTCCAATAGTCTATTAACTTGATAAATCATTTAAATTACATATTAACCAAATAAGATTTCATTGCATATTAAATAAATAAGATTTCTAACACTAAGTTTTATAATAAAAGAAAGGCTTTAGCATGCTTACATGAGAGTGAAATCAATCATTAAAATTTGAAAGATGAATTCTTTCTAACTCCACTTTAGAAATCCCACGATTACGATTTTTGCTACGATTTTGCCTCTTGATTAGACTTTGATGCTCCCTATAGAAAATATAACATTATTTGTAAGAAAAATTACAAACTACCACTACCACATATCATAATCAAATATAAACGTGAAAAAAATAAAAAAATAAAAAATAAAAAACTCAATGAATGGAGTTATTGCATCTGAATTATATGACATATCGGTGTGCTTGCATCCGTGTTTTCTCATCAAGAACTGCATTAAATGCTTTTCCAATATGTCAACCAGTTATAAAATGTAATGGAGCATCTTGAATTGGAGGAAAGAGTACAGCATCATTCCTTGATGGTTTATTAAACCTTGTTTCAACACCTTCTAAATATCTCAAACAATGTGTTATTGTTTCATTTGCTATATACCATTCTACAATTGAACTTTCAGGATGAGCCCTATTTCGCATATTGGACTTAAGTGTGCACAAGTACCTAAAACAATTAACAACAATGATGTAAAAATTAAATAGTAAAACAATATAATACTTAGGTGAAGGAAGAGGAAAAAGTTTAATAGAACACCTCTCTATTAGATACATCTATCGATAATGCACTGGTCCAGCTAGTCTTGTCTCTGTGGCCAAATGGATTACTGAGTGCACCATAATAGCGAGAAAAGATGATGGGACAATCTTCTCCAAGCAACAGAATGCTTCAACTATTGGCACCTCTAATTCTTCTAAACGACTTATTTTGAGAACTTTAGAACATAATTCTCAAAATAAGTAGACAGATCAATTATTGTTTTATAGACATTCTTTGGTGAAGAACCCTTTAACACTACAGGCAACAAATCTTGCAACAAAATATGGCAATCATGGCTTTTCAATCCTAGTAATTTTCTTTTCTTGAACTTTACACATCTTGAAATGTTTAAGGAATAGTTATCTAGCACTTTTACTCCTTTCAAAATCCCCAACACACGGTCTTTCTCACAAAGAGATAATGAGTAACATGCAGGGGGTATGCATGTCCTCCCATTCTCTAATAGCACATGATGAAGGTCCTTGCTTATTTGCATATCCTTAAGGTCTTGACGTGCCTTTAAATTGTCTTTTGTTTTCCCTTCAATGTTGAGCAATGTACCTAATAAGTTATCAAACACATTTTTTTCAATGTGCATAACATTAAGATTGTGTGGAACCAAATTAAACTCCCAATATGGTAAAGTAAAAAATATGTTTTTCCGCTTCCATGCGATACTCTTTATCAACAATTTCACCATTTGCATCCGTTATTATCACTTTACCATGTAATTGCTTCAAGGCAATGGATCCTATCATTGGTGTTGGCTTTTTTCTTTTCTCTTCCTAACCATCAAAATTGCGCTTGTCACATCTAAATGGATGATTATCAGACAAAGATCGACAATGACCCAGAAAGCAATACTTCCCACCTTTAGCCAACCACATCAAACAAGTATCAAAGCCACAAGATGGACAAACATATCAACCTTTAGTACTCCAACTAGATAACATTACATAAGCAAGAAAATCATTGATGGCCCACATTAATGTAACGTGCATTTGGAACTTATTTTTGACATGGGCACCATAAGTTTCTACACCATTAGTCCATAAATCATTTAACTCATCAATCAAAGGTTGCAAAAACACATCAATCTTTTCTCTAGGTGACTCCGAGCTAGGAATGAGTAAAGAGAGAATGAAAGATGGTTGCTTCATACATAACCATGGAGGCACAACTAGCCATGTACTATGTGCAATACTCAAATGGGTTAAAGCCATCACTTACTAAACCAAGTCGAATATTATGAGGATCTTTAGAAAAATCCATATATCGATTATTAAACTCTTTCCAGGTTGGGGAATCAGCAGGATGCCTTAAATACCCATCATCAATACGCTCATCATGATGCCATCGCATTAAAGAAGCTATTTTGGCACATATAAACAATCTTTACAATCTTGGTTTGAGGGGAAACCACCATAACACTTTTATCGGTTTCTTTTTTTTCTCTCTTCTTTCTCATTAATGCAAATGAGTCACTGCCATAATCATTTTTCTCTGGTTGCCATCTAGAAACACCACAAATAGAACATACTTGCCATTTAGATTCTCCTTCAAAAATAACGTGCAATTATTAGAATATACATGTATTTTCTCATAACCAAGACCAAGTTCACGAATGATCTTCTTGACCTAATAAGATGATTTTGGTAATTGTTCTCCCTTTGGTAATGTTTCTTTGAGTTCATTAAGTATCCCTTTGAATGCTTCATTGCTCCATCCATGCATACATTTCTTGTGATATGAGTCTAAAATGAAAGAGAGTTTGCTATGTTTTTACACCCCTCAAAAAGCTTTTCATCACTTTTCTTTAAAAGATCATAGAACTTCAATGCTTCATCATTCAACTGTTCTGCATGGGACTGAATGTCTGTGGCATCGTGAATGACAGTTTTCTATTCCATCTCTAGTTAAACCTGCTTCTCCAATATTTGCATGGCCTACTATAATATCTTCAAGGAATTATTGAACCCCAACTTGTGCACCAGAACTACATTCTCCAAGATTTTATTATGAATAACTAGATGGATTACATTCTATGGCTGATGAAAACAACTCCCCATGACAATACCAATGTTTATAGCATGGAGAAAACACACTGTCTAATAAATGAGTCATGACAACATCTCAAGCAAATCTTAAGCCATTGACACACTTAATGCATGGACATGCTAGCTTCCCATCCGTAGAGTACTTTATAGCAAAGTTAAAGAAATTGATAACCCCTTGCAAGTATCTTATACTTAATCTATTTTGCTTGTCTATCCATGACCTATCCATTATATTAGATGAATCCTGAAATTAAAGTAGAACACTAATCTTTTATTACCTGAATTAAGTTAAGATATATTGGAACAATATACAATTTTGTGAATCACAATAATGGGTTTATGTAAGAGAGAGAGACAGATAAAGGCAGAATAGAGAGAGAAATTCCATCAAAAATGAAATTTTCATCAATTTGTCCAATGGAGAATAACTCTTAAAATGCAACAAGGGCAGACACAAATAATCTATAATGTGATTTCAAGGGTTAACCAAAGACTCCTAGCTATTATTTGGAGGAACAGCAAATTTCAACCAAAAGCTAAACATTAACCAAATGTCAGTCCTCCGGCACTGCAAAATTTGCAAACCATCAGAAAAGAAAGAGGGTATTAGACAAGTACGTAACTATAACTAAGATTGTCTTACTGCAAACTTTTTTCATCTAGTTTTAAATTCCATTAGCTTAGAGATTTAGGATTATTTTTGAGATATGAATAAACATGTTATGCTTATTATCAAGCCTTTTAGTAGTAAAAAAATCCAGGAATTATGCCTTCTACTTGAGTTATGCAATGCAATTTATCCACAGGCATGATGCCTATGGAACCTTGGCTATGAAGCTTGAACTAAACCTAATAATGCCTAGCCAACCTGGTAAAAAGCCCCATAAACCCTTTCTTTCTTGATTGCGTTTGCTTTTTTAGCCTCCTCTAATATAAACCCTACTTGGTCATGCCTTAAAATAAGCCTTACATCCAACCAAAACAACCATCTTGCAACCTGTCTTATGTCAATTATAGCCATTTACAAGTCTCAAAAAGATTAAGTCAAGGAAAGATGTAAAAATGAACTTGTTACTGTTACAATAAAATATACCAACAATTCTATCCAAAATGACCATTGACTACGATAACACATGACCATTTATGGATCTAGCAAATGAATGCCACACATTCTTTTCACCTGAAGGGAACTTTGGATAATTGGGTAGCTGTCCTCCAAGTTTCATTAGTTAATTGCTAAAACACTAGTGAATTCAAGGTTAAAGTGTAGTTGCATTGGCACAATTCAACTTTCATATACAATGATCATTACTGAATTAAGGATATTTACTGTACCAGTAAAGAGCATATTGACACACAATATATAATACATGGGATAAAAAGCATCTAAAATTTAAAGCTTTTTATGCTCCACTTAGGAAATCTGACCTTTGCAAACGTACTTGCTAGATCATCCACTTTTGATAAATATTCTAAACCTACACTCCGGAATTGAAGAAAAGAAATGTCAGAGCCATTACATGTATATCATAATGCAGAAGTCAACACGTATTTAAAAAATGAGCTTACTGCTGCTATAAGAAATAATCTAATCTAATAATGGATAAATGACATTCAATAACATATGTGCTATTAAAGGTCAAGCAAACAAATGAATAAGAGAGCCTTCATGTTATCCTTTTTAGATAATAGCTTCCACCATTTCAGAACTACTTTCAGAATTGAAGTTATTAATACGATTGCAATAACAACACTTAGCATAGAAATCAAAAGTTACAATTCTACAAGTTTCCTAACTTTTTAGGTACTAATAAAAAAGTAACAATCGAATCCAAGAAATAGACTATAATCTCTATGAAAAACTGCATGGTTATAATGAAACTTAATATAAATGAATAGCCAAGAAAATAATGAAACTTATAATAGCTAAACCTTGATTCCCAAACATTTAATCAAATGTACCAAAATCAAGAAAAAGGTAGCACACATATCCATAACCTTTGCCAGAACTGCAACAGTGTCTACTCCTAAGATCTGAAATGCCTTGTATTGGATTACGACTTTTATAAAATTAGAAGTTTAGGGTTAAAGGGAGTAGAAAATCAGGACTTGATAGGATTTAATTGAACAATGATAGTTAGGGTAGTTGGCCGTAATCATAAACAACAAGCTGGAATCAGAGGAAAAGCTTGCAGGAATTTTTGAGCAACGATCCAATTATTATGTTAAAAAGAAGAAAGAGAAGTTGAAGTTTTGAGGCACTACTCAGGAAACAACAGAACACTTGCCTAGGTTAGACTTTTTTAATATGAAAATAACCTAAATTGAATTCTTAAATAGTCTAAGAGAAGTTTTCATACCAAAATTATTTAATATGAAAATAACAAAAATTGAATTATTTCCATCCTATCTATTTACCACCTCTATGAATGTGTAAAAATGTCAAAGTAGCTCTACTAAAATGATCAATAGTGAACATGCAATGTGTTCTATATTGAAGGCTTGTTTACATGTTCTAATATATCTATAATGAAAGCTTGTTTACAAGACTCAGAAAATAAGACATTTTAAGTAGTAAAACACATATTTAATAATTCTAAAGTAATTTTTTATGCAGCAGCTACATTGATTACTGATATAGATCACTTCCTTCAATAGCCTTTAAATTCCATTTTGGCTATTAACTTAACAATCAAGCAATAATGTAAGAACTGCTTAATTTTAATACTTACTAATTTCAAACTGAAATAGATACAAAATCTATCCTATGAATATATATGATGCAATTATGGATCTAGATAGTACAATTGTTAAAAGAAGCTTAGAATCTCTATATATCCTGTTAAAAAAAAGTTTGAAATTCTAGTACTACCAAAACAGATTTTAGATCCCAACAGGAAGAGATGAGATGAGCAGAAATATAAATAGAAAAGAACAATCAAAATTATTATAAGAAGCTCATAAAATCAATCGAACAAGAAATAAAATTAAATTCCAGATAAAAGCATTAAATTTTAAAAATTAAAAAAGAAAAATCAATAGCAGCAACTGCAAGTGACGTCACCTCACCTCTTGAAGCAGCTGTAAAACAAAAGAATAAGAGGTTAAGGAAGCCAGCAGAAAGGAGAAGATAACCTACATTCAGAAAATCACATATGATCTGTCTCACCATGGAGTTGAAAGTAGAAGACTGAATTCAAAAACATGACTCCGTAAAATCCAAAAAAGTTTCAACTATAACTTACTATAGCCATTCATGAACCGACATTCAGAAAAACCAAAACAGCTAAAGTAAAGGACTAAATTGTACAAGGAAAGCTTTCCTGCAAAGCTTATGATAGATCATGTAAAGTTCCTACTTTGTTTTGCCAAGAAATTCTATAAAATTCAAGAATGGCACATAAACGAAATTCTATAAAATTCTATAATGATAGATAATGCCAGAAATGCTAAGCTGCTGAGAATTCTACCAATCAAGGCATCACCTGCATTAGTAGTGTCAACAGGTTTCACTTTGACACCGTCAATCCTACCCTTGAATTCATGCATTTAGAATTTCACTTATGTACAATTTCTAATGAAACACGGATAATGTCAAAAAGAAAAACAAAGATCTAAATGTTTGTAATTCATGAAAAGCTGCAGACAGCAAGAATTCCTAACATTAACTAAGCACTATGTAAAAGGTTTAGCAATCGGAAGGTCCCAAATTCATTACAAATCACTTGATTTATGAAGTTCCTATTAATGCATAGCATCATTACTGAGGAAAATATAAACACAAATAGCAAATAGTAGCATAATTATACCATAAATAATTCACAAATTAGTAAGAAAACAACAGCATAAATAATTCACAAATTAGTAAGAAAACAACAGCATAAATAATTCATAAATTAGTAACAAACAACAGCATAAATAATTCACAAATTAGTAACAAACAACAGCATAAATAAATCCCAAAACAAGCAAACAAATAGCAGCAATGAATGGGTTCATTTACAAAAGAGCAAATATAACTGCAATAAACACAAATCAAAGAAAAAATCATCATAATAGAGCAAAAACACATCTGCAATCCATAAATTTAAAAACACAAACCTCTTATCCAAAGAAGGCAGGAACCATGCAGCCTGCTTTCGTTACCAAACCAACAACAGCAGTGCAGCAAAAGAACAGGGAAGCAACAATGACGGGTTCTCCTCTTCCGTCGGACCTAGAAGGTGGGTAACTGGGGACGATGAAGTGACAAGAGAAGGATGGATGCCGAGAAAACATAGGCAGCCGTGTTTGATTTGAGATCTGTCGAAGAGAAGGAGAAAATAAAACCAAAACGACATTGTTTTGTAACAGTTCTATCCGGTTTAATTGGTTTCGGTTCAACCGGTTTTGTCAGCACAACTTATTTCAAATAACTTGCCTTATCTAACTTAACATTTATTCCAGTGGAAACAAACGACACCTTTACAAGTCCCTGACCCACAAATTAACTTATATTTTCTTAATAATTTTATATTATTTTACTTAACATGTCTTATATATATATATATATATATATATATATATATATATATATTATATTTAAATTCATTTTTTTTGAAAAAATTTTGTAATAAATGAAACAAATTTCATGTTCTTTTCTTGCAGTATAGAAAATATAGAATTTTTATGTATTTATATTGTATTTATATTATTTATTATTTACATTATATTAATTTCTATTTCAATATTTTATATATTATTTTTATCATTTTATATTATGTTAACATAATAAATTATAATAATAATATTATGATTATTCTATTATTATATTAATATAAAGTGAACTTGGTAAAACATGTCCAAACTCACGACTTTATTGAGTTTAATGATTTAACCTGTGATTTCACAAGGATTTTATGAGGAAGCTGATTTTATATGAGCCTTTAAATGTTTATATGATTTTAATTCATAAAATCATAAAAATTATTTGAGTTGAACCACGATTTTGACAACTTTAGAGGGAGGTGCACAAAGACAATTGGGGAGAGGGAACCGCGAAAAATAGATACAATACTTTTTAGAAAAAGCAAATTTAAGGTGTTAAATAATCAAACAATTTGTAAAAGGCTACTAATTTTATTATCTTTAATTGTTTCTTTTTTAAAGAACATATATATGTGCAAAGATGAATTATTGTTAACAAGCAATAAAAATTATAAATTATTCATTTTTTTAAGCATGAATTTATGATATGATGCTCTAATAGGGAAATAATAGCAACACCATTACTTTTTTTAAAAAAAATACTTATTAAATATGTTTTACTAATGATTTTCTAAAGATAATTTTTAGTATTGATCAATAAAGTATTGTAAGAGTAAGAATATAATTAGATTTTAGTTTAGTTTTGATCTAAATAACCTCATAATAGGGAATACTCTAATCAATTATAATTAGATTTATAATAAATATTATTTTATCTTTAGTGATGTTATTTAAATGTCAGAAAAAATCATAATAAATAATTTTACTTTGTAGCAAATGTTAGAATAAATGTCGTAAAAAGATAAATCAAATGACATTTATTATAAGATAATTATTATAATAATTAAAACATTTAGTTATATTGAAAATGTTAGTTTAATGTATTTTTTTTTTAATTTTATGCCATATTTATGCAAAATGTCATTAAAAAATATCACAATAAATCATTTTTGTTGTAGCGGGCATTTCTTGAACAAATAGACTCATAGATTAGTAAGAGTTAGTCATGAAATCTAACAAATAGACTCATAGATTAGTAAGAGTTAGTCATGAAATCTGTCTCCCATAAAATACAAAAGGTGATGGCAATCTTGAAAACGAAGTATATAATCAAGTTTTCAAGTGCCAAACCCAACTTAATAGAAAAGAAAGCTACATAGTAATTGCAGAAAGGCACTACTACTTTAGATCAAAACAATGAAGTTAGGAGTCCGACCCCATATCCACTTATTAGATTGGAATTACCTCAACAGACAATAATAATTTTAAATTCTGAAGCAGTATTGATTAAAAGAACAATCTGATTACTGTAAAGGACAAGTAAAATCTGATATATGTACAATGAAGAATGAAGGCCAAGCAGTAGCCCCTTCCACCACATCAGTTTAATTTATTGACAAATCTTAACTGTTCATAATCCAATGGCAAAATAGACCAGAGATTCCTAGCATGCAGTACCAGACCTCTTTACCATGTTACTGGCATATGCAGTAGTTAGTCATAGCCATTTAACAGTCTTATCATCTAAATATCATGTTGTTAAATGATATATAAATTTTAATCAGGAAGACAAAACAGCTTCTGAGCATGCTCCATCTAATTCAATGTTACTATATGTAAGTTCTCCATCTGATTATAGAAAATGAATTACGTAAAGCTAAATTGCTGGACAATTCTACAGAAGGTGATAGCAATAGTTTCTCGACTAAAGCTAACAGTTTCAAGTATGAGAGGCAATAAAGAGGTGCAGATGGTGAAGAATTTGTAGATCACCGACTATATATTAAAACAAACACACACTTTTGTAAATTTGCTAATTTCTGGAAAGATAAAAAGTATAAAAAAAAAAAAAGCGCTATGGAGTCATGTGTACCTAGAGTAGGAACTATTTGATTGGAATTCCACGCCACTTTTTTACTATAAAAACAAAAAGCCAATAACAACCCTAATTTATGTAATAAGCCAAAAACCATTTAGTACAATAACCATTTATATAAAAACCAAAAGCCAAGATTCATATGTGTGTTATACATTTGGTAAAATAACCACTATGCAATAAGCCAATAACAACATTAATTTTGAACAAATTTCACCAGAGATAATCCCTCGTCACATATGTACAATCTTACAAACTAAAACCATAGATGAAGCAACTGAAGAAAAAAAAAATACATTCATATAACCAAAAGTATAAGTGTGTATTGTAGCAATTTATGCTCAACCACAACAAAGCAAATTGAAAATAAATTGGAGAAGAAGAACACAACACAGAAGAGAATAAATGGGGGAGAAGAAAACGGTGGAAGGAATTCTAAGCAAGTGGTCATAGGAGTTATACCAATAAAACTAGAATCAGAATTAGAATTTACCTAAGCTCGATTCTAGTGGTACTTTATGTCCTCTTTAATTTCAATCCTAGAAGAAAACAAATTGATAAAGGGGATTCGGATAGTACTTTATATTCTCTTCAATCTTATTGATATAGATGTCAATCCCAGGAGAAACAAATTGATAAAGAGAGCTATAGGTGCATGCTTGTCTTTAAATTTTTTCTATTGCATTTGTTTCTTTAAACTAAACCAAGAAAAAAGTATTGAAAAACATATAGAGCCAAACAGTAAAGGCAATGTTGTTTCAGTATAGTATATATAAAAAATATATACATACATAAAGTTTAATGACATCTTGGTAAATTGTGGAAAATTAAAAAGAAAAAATAAAAAAAGACTATCCCATGTGGCTTACATGGACAATTATTTTAAATTGTAATAAATTTAAATTTAATTTACTTATCAATTTTAATTTGGTAATTCCTCTATTAGAGATAGAATTGAGCCAAACCAGTCAATATGATGTGAAAACTATGGCAAAAAATTATTTAGAGCGGTAAAAGTCCAAGGTGTGAAAAAATAGTGTAATTTCATAATTTCTACTAGTCCAAAATAGTTTGAATTTTTTTTGTCAAAAAAGACCATGGTTTAGTTGAAAACGGCTCAATGATTGAATCTCATTGCCTTTTGTAATGCGATTAGTTACTTTTTGGCCAAATTCCTTCATTTAGGCCTTGGAAAATTTGTTTTTTCTACTTTTAGTAATTTTTTTTTCATTATAACTTTTAGTAAGAATTTTAATTATGCCCAATATTTGTTTTAAATTTTCTATTTTAATTATGACTTTTAATTTTATATATTTTTATAATTTTGCTATTTTTGATAAAATTGTCCTATGCTATAACTTTAAAGTTGTAAGGCCTATATAATCATTAGTTCTTGAACTGTACATAGTCAAAATAGAACTTAATTTGATGAAATGTGATATTCTATTTGACTTGATTTAAAAACTCAAAGCTCGATACTCGATTTAAGTCCGATTGAATCTTATTAAAAAATAAATTTTATTCAATGATAATCAATCTCTATAAAAAAAAATTAAAATATTTAGAATTAACCGAGACTTATGTTTTAGGCTCTCTAATCGAGATTGTATTAACTCAAGCTCAAGCTGAGTAGTTTAAAGCTTGATCTCGATTAGTTAAGCTTTTTGAGTAGCTCAATTACGTCTTTATTTCTGCTTACCATATTAATACTCCACTTTCAAGCTAAACAAATTAAGTTGGACTTATAAGGCTCATGAATTGGCTTGTTAATATACATATGAGCTAACTAAAATATAATATTAATTTTTTACTATATATATAATTATTTTTTAGAATGAAATCATAAATTTTAGTGCATATGTGATATTTTTATAATAAATATTTTTTGTAAAATTATAATAATTTAATTTATCATTTATGTTTTTTAGGCTTGATTAGGTTTAATTAAGTTATTTGAGCTTGACTCTATAATAAACAAGAAAAATCTAAACTGACTTTTGGCCTAATTCAATCGATTTGAATAAATATAGAAAATTTTGTTGCCTATTTTATTTATTTTTTGTTTTGAATTTTGAAAATTATTTATAGAGAGAAAGATGTAATTAATGATTATAAAATAGTTTACATAAATTTTAAAAATCATTTAATTGAAGAAAAAATTCTAAATATACTTTTGTTGGCCCTTATCCACCAAGAAAGAAGGTTGAATTGATGGTAAACTAAAAAATTTCAGGGGAAGTTGAGGTGTTTATAGATTGGAAAAAAAAGTAGAAAGAAAAAAACACACAATGTTTATAGTGGTTTGAGTGTTAACAAACCCTACGTTCACTCCCCAATTCTTCACTATTGGGTGTTTCACTCAACTTAAAATGGTGTTTCCAAGCTTACACCAAACTTGTACAATGTGTTTTGATGACTCACACACAATCTTACAATTTGTGTTTCAAGACTCCACAAAACCTCACTCAAGCATTTTACACAGACTCACACTTTAACCTATTACAAGACTTTTGATAGTTAGGCTAACTCTCAACCCAAATACAATGGTATTTAATGCTTGCACCTAACAATAATAACTCATAATCAAAGAATAAGAAGTTGTGAAATAAATTTGCAAGAGTTTGGCTACAGTTGATAAAATTCTCTTGCATTTATGTATATTTGGTAGAGTATTTATAGGCAACATCCACCAAAGAGACATCACTAACAAACTATACCTAAATCTTTAAGGTAAGCTAGATAGATTTTGCATTAAATGTCTGTCAGACTGATTTTGTTGTCTAGACTGGCATTTCACGATCACGAATTTCCAATTTGCATTAGGAAGACAAAAATCGTGATAGAGAACCTTATTTTGTATTTAACGGCTAGTCCACATGTCCTACTACTATTGGTACTTTAAGAAATATAGTTGTTGTGTTTGACTAAGCAACCAAAAGTCGCGGTCGCAGTTGAGATTCTTCTTGGACGCGACATGGACTACAAATTCTTTTATTTGGCGAGGAGAAATCACTCACTTGGATCACGGTCGTGATAAGTGCTTTGTCCTCTTGAATTTTGATATCTCAACAGTCGTCTTAGACACTTGGCATGTTATGGTTGTAAACTCGATTCCCTCCTTTCAACTGCAAAATTTGCAGTCGTGACTCTAGACGCGAACACCACTGTGAGTCTCTCTGTGTGTTATTCAAGTCTTCCTCGATTGGATTGCGGCTGTGATTTCCTCTGCGAATTCATCTAGCCGAAATTCATTCATCCTTGTTGCAAGGTTGCAGTAGTGATTTAGAGGATCCTGATTGCAAATTTGGATGTCTAACTCAATGTTAGAGATTTAAACTTTTATCTAACTTCCAATGTAAACCTAACTTAGAAACTGCAAAAATAACATTAAACAAGACATTAGCACCTATCAATCTTCATTGTCAAGATCAAAAGAGACCTTTAACTTAGGTTTGACCAATGTGTCTAACAATCTCCCTTTTTTTGATTTTGACAACTTAGATTGATTTTATTTAAGGAAAATAAATTGCATTAGTGTGAAGTTGAGATAGTCAACAATTAAAAAAACTTATTGATTAAAAAAGTTTGTCAAAGATTTATATTTTGAATTAGATTGCTCCCATTGCTCCCCCTCAACTTATACTTCTCTTATAATATATCATGCACATTCTTTTACTATTATTTCTCTCCCCCTTTGGCAAGATCAAAAAGAGAGGAAACTTAAACATTGAAGTAAAAGTGCATAGGTGACAAATATATGAAGCATAAATTGAGATAAAACAATCATATATGATAAGCAATCATATATTGAGCACCCTCTTCAATGACTAGCCTCTTCCTTTTTAAGGCTTGAGAAGTTTCTAGCTTCTTAGCCCCAAATGAACCCAAATGTATGTATAGGAATCATGTTATACGACCTTGGCATTTATATGGTAGGGCAAGTCATGAAAATTATGGGATGTCAAATACTTTTTAGTGAGGAATTTCTCATTTTCCTCATTGAGTGCACCCACATAATGATATATTGCAGTTGCATAAGAGGGTAGAAGAAATTGAACTTTTTAACTTAGTACTCATATGAATCAATTAATACATAGGGTATCGGCTAGTTTGGATAGGTTTATTCTTGGTTAAGCAGAAGAGAAAGACTAGGTCCTTTTGAGAGACCTTTTTGTTGTCAACACCTCTTGCATTTATAAAGAAGGTGATGATATATGAAGAAGCCATTTGGGAAGAGTTCGAATATATTTGGCTAAGAAGGTTTTTGGTTCGTGTTTGGTTTCGATAGAAATTTTAGAACAAAACTCTAAGTATATGATATCAAGTGTAGAGATGATGAACGAAATGCCATCCCTCACTTGAAGATTGAAGAAGTTAAAAAGTTGCTCAAAAGTAATAAAGAAAGGATCCCTAAAAGCCCTAAAAATCAACCCATTCTGACCTACTCACGATTCTGCTCTATGGCTCAAGATGGTCATGCATATGAATTCCCACACTATTTCTTCGTAATAAGGCTCGTCTTCGAAGATGAACTCATTCCATCCTAGACTAAAGAGGTAGGCATGGATTTCATCCTTGATTCCCAATGATTCAAGGAGAAAGGTTGAGGCAATCTTATTTGGTTGGATGATTTTGGAAGAATTGGCTTTATAGTGGTCCTTTTTTTCCTTGGTGATCCCTTTTATCAGATGAAGGGCAAAAGGACTAGAAGGTTGGCTATGCCCTTCCCTTTTCTGCTCTAAAAGCCTTCTTAGAAGCCATTGGAGATGAGAGAGGATTAGAAGAAAGTTTAAGGTGTAAGAATGAAGAGAGATGAATAGATTATGTAAATGTGACTTAGAACACTATTACAAGGGTTCAAATAGGCAAACAAAAGGTGTAAAAAAGGTAACAAATGGTCAAATTTGTATTTAATAAGGGGGTGCCATTAGCTGGCAGTCAAATCAATTAATATTTGGCAGTTACTCAAATTTGCGATCACAAACTATAAGTCACGATCGTTAATTACAAAATTCTGAGCAACGGATAAAAAATTCTCGAAAACCAACAAAGTAAATGATCAAAACTTTTGAATTTTGAAAAAAAATCAAGGTGGAGATTGAAAATAGCAACCGCAAAATGATGGGTAACAAACAATTGGTAAGCACCTGTAAATCGTGATCATGAAAAAGAAAGTAGTGACCATGAATTATGAGGCAAGAGAAGAAAACATGAAGAGATAAGATTTGACCTTCTAAGTTGTGATCCACTTAATATATTGATGCTTAATTCATGCAAATTGGCATAGAGAAGCATAATTGCATAAATAATAAAGACATCCAAAGAGGTATACTACACATTCATCAAATATAACAAACAATCATTCAAAACAATACATCAAACAAGGAGCATTCTGAAAGATCCAACTTTCACTTCAAGGAGCTTCCATCAAACATTCCCAACTCTCACTTAATGAAGCTCATCCTTTCTTCATTAAGAGGTTTAGTGAAAATATCCGTAAGTTGATGATTAATATCTATAAATTCCAATACTACATCACCATTTTGGACATGATCTATAAGAAAATGATGCTTAATATCAATGTGTTTACTCCTAAAGTGTTAGATGAGATTCTTTGAAAGATTTATTACTCTAATGTTGTCACATTTGATGGAAATGTGATCAAAAATTTTGCCATAATCTTTTAATTGTTGTTTCATGCAAAGAACTTGGGTGCAACAACAACCCGCAGCCACATATTCTGTTTTGATGTTGGATAAGGCAACTGGAACTTGCTTATTACTAAATCAAGACATTAAGCATTCTCCTACGAATTGGCTAGTTCCTGAAGTACTCTTTTTATCTAGAAGACTATCGACATAATCCGCATCTGAATATCCTATAAGGCTAGATGATGAATCTCTAAGATACCATAAACCTAAATGCAATGTGTCATGTAAATATTTAAAAATCCTTTTCGCAACATTAAAATGTGATTCTTTAATGCAAGATTGAAATCTAGCATACGTGAATACATTAAACATCATATTGGGTCGAAAAGCAGTAAGATAGAGTAGAGAATCAATCATACCTCGATATCTCTTCTCATCAACAAATTTACTCGATTCATTCTTGTCTAGTTTAATGGTAGCACTCATTGGTATTTTTGCTATTTTACATCCTTCCATGCCAAATTTCTTGAGTTCCTTTGTGTACTTAACTTGTTTGATGAAAATCCCTTCTTTGATTTACTTTATTTGTAGGCCAAGAAAGAGTTTAAGCTTTCCCATCATGCCCATCTCAAATTCCTTAGTCATGTACTTAGCAAAATCTTTACAAAGAGATTCATTAGTAGCACCAAATATGATATTATCAACATATATTTGCATAATGAATGTATCATGATTGTGCCTTTTAACAAATAAGGTTGTATCAACCTTCCTCTTTTGAAAATCATTTTGCAAAAGAAATGAACTAAGCCTTTCTTACTAAGCTCTTGGAGCTTGTTTCAACCCATACAAAGGCTTTATTGAACTTAAAAAAACTTAATTTGGAAAGATATAAGATTCAAAACTAGTAGGTTGTTCAACATAAACTTTCTCCTCAATGAAACCATATAAAAATGCACTTTTAACATCCATTTGAAGGTGTTTGAAATTCGTGTGATATGCATATGCTAAAAGAATCCTAATGGCCTCTAATCTTGCTATAGGGGCATAGGTTTCATCATAATCAATGCATTCCTCTTAGTTGTACCCCTTGACAACTAATCTAGCCTTGTTTCTAGTAATGAAATCTTACTCATCTAACTTATTTCTAAATACCCACTTGCATTCTACAATAGGATGTTCCTTAGGCTTAGGAACAAGTTTCCATACATTATTTCTCTCAATTTGGTTGAGTTCCTCTTGCATAACAATTACCCAATTATCATCATCAAGAGCCTCATCAATAGATTTTAGCTCAAATTGAGAAATAAATGTAAGATTATTATCTAAGGAATTGAGTTGAGATCTAGTACTTATACCCTTGGATGTGTCACTAATGATTAGGTCCTTTGGGCGATGCTTGGAGAATTTCTAATCCTTGGAAAGATCTTGATTTGGGATTACCACTTGTTGGTGTTAAGGTTTCTTATCTTCTCTTAATGACTTGCCTTCATTATGGTCATTAGTCATCTCTTTTGTGGTTGACTCCAAATCTAATTTTTTAAAGTCACCTATAAGATTATTAACAAGAGAACCTTTCCCAAGTTCAAGTTTACTATATTCATTAAACATAATATTGATAGACTCTTTAACAATTATAGTACTGTTATTGAAAACTTTATAGGCTTTACTAAAGGTGGAATATCCTAGGAAAGTACCTTTATTTGTTTTTGAATCAAATTTTCTAAGATTATCCTTAAGATTTAAGATGTAACACTTGCATCTAAACACGTTTAGGTATGACAACTTAGGTTTTCTACCATTCCAAAGCTCAAAAGAAGTTGTATTAAGAATGGGTCTTTTGAAAACAAAATTTGCAATGTAACACGAAGTATTGATATCTTCAACCTAAAAGTAGTTAGGTAATAAATACTCATTGAGCATAGTTCTAGCCATCTCTACTAGTGTTATATTTTTCCTCTCTACAACACCATTTTATTGTGGTATTCTAGGAGTTGAAAAGTTATGAAAAATCTCATTCTTTAAGCAATAAGATTCAAAAGATTCATTTTGAAATTCTTTTCCATGGTCACTCCTTATAAAAGAAATGAAGTAACATTTTTCATTTTGAACTCTTTTTGTAAAACTTTTGAAAGCATCAAAGGTGTCATGCTTATGAGCTAGAAAGGATACCTAAGTAAACCTAGAGTAATCATCCACTAGGACAAGTGCATAATATTTTCCACCTAAACTAGCACTTCTAGTAGGTCCTATCAAGTCTAGATGGATAAGTTGAAGAGGTCTAGATGTACTTACAACATTATTTGCTTTAAAAGAGGACTGATGTTGCTTTCTCATTTGACATGGTCCACATGTCTTGTCTTTAGAGAACTTTAGCTTAGGAAGATCTTCCACTAGCTTTCCTTTTAATAAGCTTTGTAGGAGTTCCATGCTAGCATGTCCAGGTTTTTTATACTAAAGCCAAGCTTCATTACTAAGTGAGATAAGACACTTGAAAGATTGGTTAGCCAAATTTTCTAAGTCAATTAGATAGGTATTTCCCTTCATTTCACCCTTGAAGCCTACCTTCTTATCCATCAAAGTGGTAAATCGACATTTTTTAGGGTCAAAGGTGACTTTATTACCTTTATCACATAATTGACTTATACTAAGCAAATTATGTTGTAATCCATCTATAAGTAAAACATCATCAATGAGAGAACAACCATTTTTACCAATAGTGTCAATGCTAATTACCTTACCCTTAGCATTATTTCTAAAAGTGACATTGCCACCTTCTTTCTCTGTTATGGCCATGAAAAGCTTCTTGTTGTCTGTCATGTGCTTTAAGCATCTACTATCCACATGTTAATCATTCACTTCATCGGTGGCTATCAAATAATCCTACACAACACAAATAAATCATTTTTATTTTGGTACCCAAGCAGACTTGGGTCCTAGAGTAGGCCTAGAAGGGTCCTCAAATTTGAGATGTGTCTTCTTAATATAACAATGAATGTTAATATGACAAAACTTCATGTAATAATGACATTAGAGTTTAGACTTGTGAGTCTTCCTCCTATACACGACTTTGGTATAAGTAGGGGTATTTCTAATACCATGATGATGTGAGTGTGAGCATGAGTACGAATGGTGAGATATTAAAGTAAACTTTCTATGTGTGTTGAAGTAAACTTTCTATGTGTGTTGGGGTGAGCATATTTCTTGGTGTAAATATATGCATGATTAGCCCTTTTTAGCATAGGCTTTAAGCCTTTATGTGCCTTCCCTTTGCCTTGGAGCAATGGTGGCTTAATGCTTTGAGTACTTTTTTTTCCAACTACCTAAATACTTGATGTTTGAGGTATTGAGGCTCTAATAAAGGTTATGAGAGGGAAGATTAGATGATGAGAAGGCTCCATTGAAGCCAAGACTATGTCTAACTAAAAGAGGTCTTTAAGATACAATTAATATATCTAAAGCTTCCTTCCTTTTATGAAACTTAGAAATGGAATTTATAAGCTCAATTACTTCTCCTTTCAAGGTATCATTTTTATTTCTTAAGGAATTTAGAGAAGAAGATGATTTAAAGAGACTCTCAATAGATTTCTTGAGTTATTCATTGGAAGTCCTCAACGTACTTATAAGATTGTAAGGATTTAAATTCACTCTCTAGTTTGGAGCATTTTTTCTTGTAAGATTTCATTCGTAACTTGTATTTGTCACATCTCAAAGTAAGATATTCTAGGAGCTCATCATCTACATCATCTAATTCATTATAATTTTCATAAGAATGGGGCGAAGAGCTCACCTTATTTGAAGAGTTGTCTTATGCCATGAAGCACAAATTTGCAACTTCCTCCTCTTCATCCTCTTCATTTGAGCTGTCATCCCAAGTTACTTTGAAGCTCTTCCTCTTCTCCTTGTCTCTTTCTTCTTCTTCTTTTTTTTCATCTTCTTTAATTTGGGGTAATCATACTTGATGTGGCCTTGTTTGCCACATTCATAGCATATAACCTTACGTATTCTTTCCTTGAGTTTTGGAGTTTCTTTCTTGAAGTTTCTTCTATCTTTTCTTTTTCTTATCAGCTCCTTTGTTTTTTTTGAAAGCATGGCCAACTCTTCCTCTTCTTTATTACTATCTTTCTCACTTGAAATAACTTATGGTTCCTTTTCTTTGGATGAAGATTTGAGAGCCAATATCTTCTTTTTTGTTTTGTCTATTTTATCTTTTTGCCCTTACATCTTCTTTATCTCTTCATATTTCTTTAAGGCTAGCTCTGAGTTAGAAGCTTGCTTATGAAAACATCAGTTTACACCTTTCCAATATCAAGATTTGACTATTGGATCTTGCAAACTCGGGTATCAAATTTTTTAAGATGTAAAGATTTAATAATTTTTTAGTTTGCCTCATGATTGGTGAGAACCCTTTTGAATTTCTTCATGTTTGTGATAATCAAAAGGAGCCTATTCGTCATATCCATGATGCTTTCATTCTCCTTCATCATAAACAACTCCCATTTAGTCACATACATCTCTAGTCTGTTGGACTTCACCAATGTAGTGCCTTCGTGGTAGTTTTTCAAGGCCTTTTATATCCCATGAGTTTGTGAGGCAATGTTGAATTCTTTCTATTTCTTCTCTTGATAAAGAACTAAAAAGGATTGTCGTTATTTTTGCCATTAGAACTTTTGTGAGCTTTAACCCATTCTTCAATTGGGATCAATTCTTCACTTTTATCAACCACCTTAATAGGTGGCTTCCACTCTTTTGCTATGATGTCCCAAAGATCCACCACATTATAGTTTAAGTATATTTCCATTCTATACTTCCAATGAGTATAGTCAGATCTATTAAAATATGGCTTGAGATGGGTATGGATTCCTTTTTATGCCATTGATTTTTTCTTACATAATTAAGGCTTGAAATGAGACTTAGTTCTGATGCCACTTATTGGCCTTTGAGCACCAAGAAAGGGGATTGAATTGGTGGGAAACTAAAAAATTTAAAGGGAAGGTGAGGTGTTTAAAGATTAGAAGAATAGTAGAAAGAAAGAACACATAATGTTTATAGTGGTTTAGGTGTTAATAAACCCTACGTTCACTCCTCAATTCTTCAATATTGAGTGTTTCACTCAACTTAAAATGGTGTTTTCAAGCTCACATCAAACATCTACAATATGTTTTGATGGCTCACACACAACCTTTGTGTTTTAAGGCTCACATAAAACCTCACTCAAGTGTTTTACACAGACTCACACTTTAACCTATTATAAGAGTTTTAATAATTAGGCTAACTCTCAATCCAAATGCAATAGTGTTTAATACTTACACCCCACAATAATAACTCACAATCAAAGAATAAGAAGTTATGAAGTAAATTTGCAAGGTTTAACTATAATTAATGAAATTCTCCTACATTATAGACAACATCCACTAAAGAGACGTTATTAACAAACTTTGCCTAGATCTTTAAGGTAAGCTATGTAGATTTTCCATTAAATGCCTGTCACGTTGATTTCATAGTCATGACTTAAATTTCGCGATCGCGAATTTTCAATTTGCATTAGAAAGACTGAAATCATGATAGAGAATCTCGTTTTATGTCTAACGACTAGTCCATATGTCCTACTGACATTGGTGCTCTAAGAAATATAGCCATTGTGTTTGACTAACCAACTAAAAGTCAAAGTAGCAATTGAGATTCTTTTTGGATGCTATATGGACCGCAAATTCTTCTATTTGGTGAGGAGAAATCACTCTTTTAGGCCACAGTTGTGGCAGGTGCTTTGCCATCACAAATTTTGATATCCCAATGGTCGTCTTGGACACTTGGCTTGTTATAGTTATAGACTTGGTTCCCTTATTTTAACTATAAAACTCATAGTCGCGACTCTAGATGCGAACACCATTGCGAATTTCTCTATATGTTATTCAAATCTTCCTTGGCTGGATTGCGACTATGATTTCCTCTGGGAATTTATTTGGTCCAAGTTTATCCATCCTTGTTGTAAGGTCGCGGTCGCGATTTAGAGAATCCTGACCGCGAATTTGGATGCTTTACTCAATGCTAGAGATTTAGACTTCCATTCAACTACTCAGGTAAACCTAGCTTAAAAACTATAAAAACAACATTTAAACAAGACATTAGTACCTATCAATCTTCATTGTCAAGAACAAAAGAAGCCTTTGACTTAGGTTTAACAAACCTAGTCCAATAACTTTTTTGAAGTAAATTTGTTTATTTTAAAGAAAATTTATTTATTTTGCAATATCATATTTTTTTAGCTTTTATAATATCAAAATCTATAAAGTTGCGACAAACCCTATTTAAAAGGATAGGTCTTATATCAACGTATTTATTATATAATAAATTATCTTACATAAAATATTAGTTTTTATCTGCTTATAGATTCTATCCATCGTTAAAATCATAATAGGACTCTAATTTAGATAGCCACTTAAGAGTCAATAAAAATAATTACTTTTATTACCTTAAACTTAAGCAAAACAAAGAAAATATATTCATTTTAGAGGGAAATCTAGAAGAAAAATAGCATTGATATAAATTCTCTTTACAACCTGCCCATCCTTTTAAGTATATTAATTACTCTAATTTCTAGGTTTTCTTTATTCTCTTTACTACTTTTTTAGAAACTTGTTTTTAATAATCTTTTATGCTTTCTTGAAAGAGTAATGTATTATGTAAAAAATTTGTAACTTTTTTTGATTTGTTTGATTTTTAGAATTATTTTTTGATTCATGAAATTTTCTTTGACTTTTAAAAACAAAAAGTTTGAAACATTATGAGCGCCATCGATTTTTGAGTTATGCCTCAAACTAGTCGAATCTTGCTTATGACCCCCACTTTTTATCAATTATTGAGGATCGAATCATGGCACGAGTTTGGATCAATTAGGATCCTTAAGGCCTCAGGTGAGACAAGCCTTTTTCTAAAATTGTGATTAACGAGGGAGTGGGGAACCAATGTTGGACAACACATTGGTATCATCTTTGATTGGATTGTGAAGTCACCAGTCGACTTTGGTTAGGACAAAAATTCAGGCAAGGATGAATTTCAAACCTATCTAAGTTATTTAGAAGGCCCAATTCATCTTCACCCCATTAAAGATCGGGTTTTAAAATTGGGTATAATTTAGGAAAGAGGTTAGGCAACCCCAAAATTGCCCGGATTTAGGGATCCAATCTTTGGGTATCTTTGGTTCATTTTTTTATCATTTTGGTCTTGTTATTAGTTAATCTTGTTATCGCTCCTAAACATATTTCTAAGCATCTCAATTAAGCATATCATTGATAAATTACAACTATTCCCATGTTAAGAAGGGTATATTCAAGTAATTAAGGGGAGATCATGCATTCAAGTGATTGAAGAGAGATCATGCATAATTAACAATCTCAAGTATGCATAATCAAGTTTACTGTGCACTCGTATAGCCACCTAATGCAAAGAAAACAAGTTAGTGGTCATCAAGAAGATAAGATAACAAAATAAAGCATAAAGAAATACACATAAGAAAAGGAGCTCACAAAATCTCCTATAAGTCAATGGGGCATAATCATGTTTTATGTACAAAATCATCACAATCCCAACATCACATGAATAATAAAATAACAATAAACACAAACACATGATTCAGGGAGAATAAGACTTAATAAACATGACAAGCAAATTTACTTTGGAGGATAATTGGGGCCTTAAGCAAAATACTAACAAATAGGATCTTAGGGTTATTAGACCCTTCCCTATGATGTTATTAAAAAGCTAAAATACCCTTAAGCATACCACTAACCATTTAAGAGTCTAGGATGTTGACATAACTAAAATAAAAAAGCTATCATAAAGCCAATAATATGTACAAGACACTAAACATGAGATATAACATAATGGGGATCATAAAGAATTAATGTTTCTCCCTAACTCTAATTGTAATAACCATCAAGGGATGGTGAATGGAATGACTTAGCTAGAGAGCTAATCACCCCTTTCATATTGATGGTGATTATGGCATATAATAAAGAAGAATAACAAAAATAAAATTGCAAAGCTCTCTTAAGGTCATATGAATGATAAATCCTTCAATCATGAGCAAAATAATGCCAAAACAGAAAACAGAAAACACAAGAAAACATGAATCATAGCAAAGGAGTTTAAGACATGAAATTCATGAAATAAAACCTAAGACTTAGTCATTACCTAATTATTTGAATGAACAGGGGCCCTAGATCACAAATCATACCCTTGTTCTATTAATAGAGCTCATAAGATACCTATAAGAAACCTTAGAGAAATGAAGAATCAAATGGAAAAGAAGAAGAATTTACAATATGTTCCACAGTCAAAAAGGGTTATACAAACCAATAAGTGGTCTATACAACCTTCTTAGTGGTCAGTACATACCACAATAGGTCTTATAGCCAACCTAGACTAGGTTTTTGATAAAAAATAATAAAAAAAGGGAATAAAAAGAAGAAGAGTTGGTGGAACACTACGATGCTTTTGACTTATTGCTTTGCCTATAAAGGCACTATGATATGATTAATCCTCTAAGGTTTCTATGCAAATGAAAGTCATAATGTTTAGGGAACTACCTTAGATCATTGAATAAGTGTGTTAAGATTTAGGTTTTAAGTTTCAAATTGTTTATGGAGAAAATTTGATAGAGTTTTATTAGGTTTTTCCAAACCTCCCTCCATCTTCAAAATAAGGGGGTATTTATAAAAGCATAAGGGTACATAAGAGCTAGGATAACTCTGGTTGCATTCCATTCTTAACCCACAATAGATAAGAGCCAAGAATATTTTAGAATTAGGATTTCAAAATTGGTTATACGGTATTAAAGTTGGTTGTATATCCCTTTAAGTTGGTTGTACAACTAAGTGTTTAACAAGGGTTAAGATTCTAGAATCTTCTACTAGCTAGATTTTTTCCTTGGCTATAAAACCAAACGATTGGTTGTATAACTAAGTAAGATGACTTTACAACCATTTAAATGGTGGAAGAATGGCTTTTGGTTTGGAGTTGATCTAAGGCTTCCTTAAGCTTTGATCCTTTCCTTTGCAACCTCTTCTTTACATGTTTGGGAGACAAATCTAATAATTTTCATCATTGGGCTTGCATTATAGGGTCTAAAATTTGATGCTCATAGTTTGCCCTTTACTTTATGGGACCTAAAAAATAACATTTGGAAAATGATCATTTGAATAAGACTGAACAAAGCATTACTGAAATGTAATCATCAGAAAGGATACCAAAGGATATAATTCTTTAGGAGCTGCTTGAGCAGTACAACTCTCTAGTAGGTACTAATGTATTATATATGTTTCTAGCAATTTTCAAATAGGTATTAAAGGTTTTAAAAACTCTCTAATAAATACCAAGGTCATTTTAAAAGCCCTCTAGTGCATACCAAAATTGTTCCAACAGTCGTCTAGTAGGTACCAGTGTTAGTTGCATCTCTATAGTAGCCTTCTTATAGTTAATAATGTTCTTGAATCTACTTTCAACATTTTAGCCATTCTAGCGAGATAATCTAATTAAGGAATTTCTTCTTAAGAGGATTTTATGTCATAATTGTCCTTTTGGCATTCTAAGGGATTATCCTATATCATAAGAGTCCTTTTGGCTTTCCTAAGGATGAACTTACATTTGGATCGTCGTTTTGGGGCTAAGGTTGCATGGGTAGTTACTAGGGATATACCTTTGGTTAAGATAGATTTTGCAATGCAAATTTTACTTTGGAGGTCCTTCTAACATCCCTAAGAAGTGAATTTTGGTATTTCAAGGGTAATTCTATAATTTGATAGGTAATTCAGAGGTTGAAATGACTTTTCTAAGCTTTGAAAATGCTGAGGAACAATTTGGTCATTTCTACCATAAACCCCCTTTCCTTCCCTTTCTTCCTTCTTTCTTCTTTTATAGGTTTTTAATGGTTTGTACAGATAAGGACTTGGTCTATGTGGCCCACTTGATAGGGATGTTTGCATAACGCAATACAACACTATAATCGGGGGCACAGAAGGGCATTAGTTATCTGTACAGACAAGGATTGTCTATGCAAACCACCTCTCTTATATAAAGGTTGCAGCTGAACCTAATGCTCATTTATGTTATTTCTTCTCCTTTTTCTACCTTTCTCTCTCTAGGAAATCCTTCAAACTTAGTTTTAGGTTTTTCCTTTACTTTTAGAGTTTTCATTGATCAAGTTTGATGATTCGATGTTTGATGCTATTGTTGACTTCCCCAAGGGTGAAGTTGTCATCTATGACATATTAGGGTAGCTGAAGGCTGCCTAAGGCTTTGCTTCAGCTTCTTCCTTGATGAGGGTTTCACCCAATATCATGTTAAAGAGCTTGGAGTCAATTTGAGACATTCTGGCTTTGTACAACTTATACTACCACTTAACTGAGGCAGCATCTGATGTGGTAGGTTCTGCTTCTCTATTGTTTTCAATTAACTGAATTATTTAATTTTTTTTCCTTTATTTTTATCACTTTTAGATTTTTGGCCTTGCCCTGAAATTGTCTTCTACATCCGTACACTAGGTTAGCTTTAAAAAAAAAATACTTAGAACTAGATATAAGATACTTACCTTTTAAATTTTAAAATTTATTTTGGTAGCTGTTAGTTTCTTTGATTTGTGTGTTATACTGATTTCTTCAAATTTGTACAAAAAATTGCATATATTATTTTCTAAAATAACCATAGAAAATTGAAGCACATACCTATGAAATCAGATAATTTTATTTATTATTTTATGGATTCCTCATCGAGATTTAAACTGAATTGTTGACTTTGTGAACTCTACATGCATAATTGTTGAACTAAACTTAGAATTCTAGTGTAATTTTTTGAGAAAATTAATTTTCATAAATTTCCATAAGATTTCATGAATTCCACTTTATTGTGCTTGGTAATCATACTTTGGGCATTGGTTATTTTATGATTTATAGTTCTCTATATTCTACAAACACCCATACACGAAGAATGTAGAGATTTATCGTTGTTATCCATGAAATTATACACTTCACATACCTGAGACTAGTAATGTGATCTTTCTATTTTATGTTTGTTGGCTTTAATGATGTTATTCCTCAATTTACATGCTTGATGTATAATCTTTCTTATAGATTTAGTCATTTTCTTATTGTCATTATTATTTTAATTTTTTTTATGCTTTCCCTTATTTATTATCTATGGCTGCTGACTATTAATTTTCTTTCATCTTTTGTAGGGTGATGTGTCCTTTAGTAAGGGAGACAAATTTATTACCTCAATTAGGGTCTAGTTTAGGGAGTTGCACCTCACATTATAATGTGCCTAGAAGAGATCGGTTTCCTGCCATTCTTATAGACACTTTCAGATAGACCTCTACAAAGTGACTTTACTATGATTCAAGTGCTAGTGGAGTGGCAGATGGATACCACCCCTACTTTTCATTTATCATGGATCAGAGAGGTCATCTTCACTCCTAAAAACTTCACTTTCCTGACTGGGATTTACTGCTTTGGGATCCTTTTACCTACTAATGCTAAAACATATTACTTGTTTCTGCTAAGGGATTACCTACGTCATCTCCTTGCATCTCTAAGACAAAAGCGAACCTATCCTTTGAGCACTCCAGTTTAAAGAGGAAGGCTTCTATTACTGCTAATGATAGCCTACAGGAGTTGGTCGACTAGGTGGTTTGGTGCGTTCTTCTATACAATCTGTCAAGACCTTCTTTGCCACACCTGTAAATATGATCATAATCTGCCTATTACTAATATAAGAGGACTTTATGCTCGTTTGCCATTTTGATTAGGGCTCTGTGGTGCTTGTTAATCTATATAAGTTCCTCAATCGGTGTAGTTGAGGGCTATCTTACATAGATAGTGCCTGGCTTTTGGTTATTGTAACTAACGCATCTAAACTTCTTTATTTTACTCCTCTATTTGCTTTTTTCATCACTAGGTAATTGATGTTATACTTCTGACAGGTATGAGCTATGGAGTTAGGACTGTTAGTGGGTGGAAACCCTCTGCCATATGTGGATGACTGCTACACTCGATTTGTGAAGTGGTGTTTTGCACATCAAAGGGAGTCATCATTGAGGTTAAACATAACTACCTGAATACCATTACTTTAGATTAGATACATTCATCTTATAAAAATAAAGTTAACCATTAGTTCTTTGTATTATTTACTAATTTTGATTGGATATTTATAGTGATATAGTTATCGTGCTCTTATTATTTTTGTAGTTATGCTTAGATTAGAGGGGCTTGTTGACACATGGTAGCTCGAAATTGTCAAAGCAAAAGAATGCTAGTTTAAAAGACATCGATTAGTAGGGCCTTCGATATGAGAGTGGTATCTCAAAAAGAGAGTATTCTTATAGCATGAAGGCAAATGTATGAGCGATGCCCCATCCTTAGGCTTTTGATATATTTTGGATGGTGGACATAAAAGAGGATGAGTTGCACTAGGCCTTGAGGTTCATACCAGAAGATTAGCTTACTATTGGTGGAATTGAGTATTAGACATGGATGGTTGAACCTCTTTTGGGGATGATTCCTAGGTGGAAGCAATCATCAAGGAGTTCGCACACCACGAGGCTCACATGAAGATGGTTCTACATCATGGAGCCTAGGGCATGACAATAAAATAAAAGAGGAGCCTTACTAAGCCTGCTCCTACTATCAAAGGCCACAAACGAGTCCATACTTCCAGAGTTAATAGTTTGGAGCCTATAAATGTTGGTGAGCTTAACCAATTCCCTAATAGCCTAGTGGAAACATGTATAGCCTCCTTCACCTATTAGATGATGGCCTTAGAGATCATGAGTTCAACATACACCTTCAAGCCAACTGACACAACTCATGCAAGCATTATTTTCCTCATTCCCTTATGCTTTTTATTTTTTTATTATATTGCTAACATGGTGTATGTTTGTAGATTTCTCGTGTCCAGGTTGAGGTTATGTTTGACTTGCTTGCCATGCTCAATAGGACTATGACTTAGCAAACCTAGAGGTCTAGGTTAGTAAAATGAAATGCAAGTCATGTATGCATGCTTATGATTGTGTTTGTGTATGTACTTTATACCCTATCCATCCCAATCCTTACGCATTTTGCAAGAGACAGATCACCACCTAACTTGAAAGTTGTGAGAGATGCAGCAGCGGTTGGTAAAGGCAAAGGCCTAAATCGATAGGATGGCACCACAAACACCTTTAGCCTTAAATGAATATGTTGCCACTTCAAGGGATGAGGAGGAGGAGGACTAAGCTATTGACTACTATTTTAGTTTCTTAGGATTTTTCTATTTTTTCTCTTCTTTGCATTTTGTTAAACATATTAGTACTATAGGATGGCTGTTTGGGTGATTTTTAAAGGCCACTTTTTGAATGTTTGATGAAATAATTAGGATTTTAAGATATATTTCAAGGTGATTTACCTCAATTTTGCTAAATTCTAATGCTTTTTCTTAAGTATAGACATTTAATTTTGATTCTAACATCTTATTTGTAATTCAAATATGTAATTGTACTACTTCTCTGCATTTACTTATATATGTGTCTTTTAGGAAAAGGTACGAAGTAACCCAAATGCCTAAAATACAAGGGAGACTTTACCCAAAATTCTATAGAAAAAGTTATTTGTACAGACCAATAGTGGTTTGTATAAACAACTTGAGTAGTCTGTATAGAGAAATATAATTATTTATAATTGTCAAACACTATTCATCTTATCTTTCTTCTATAAATACCTATCCTCGATTTTCATGCTCAGATTTGCCATTTTTTCATTTCCTATCATGGCCAAGGATCTTTAAAGTCTCTAAAATACCCATCCTTGATTTTCATGTTTAAATTTTCCATTTTTCCTCTTTTCATCATTGCCAAGGCATTTTTAAAGTTTCTTTACGTCCATAGTTGGTCCAGTTTACCTTTGGTCAATTTCAAAGCATTACGCTACCTTCATCTGGGAACTAGGAAAGTTTAGATTCTTCTTCCCATAAAAGCTATTAGGCCAAATATTCTGCCATTACCTGCCCTTAATCACCTTTTTAGTTACCTATGTCAAGCTCTATTAAAAGTATTAACCATTTTGCTAGTTTTCTAATAAAAAAAGAGGCTTCATGCAGATACTTGATTGGATTAAGTTTTGAAACTACTTCAATAAGTATGACTAGAAATAGTATCTCAACTTCTTTATAACTCATATAGTGCTAGGCATGTCTTCTATATTTGATTATATATCTCCTTATAGGAGAGAAGTTTCTTATTGAAGTAATACACAACAAGCTCATTCCCTGCTTCATCTTTTTATGCCAACATTACCCCCATAAAACTTTCCTCTACTATTAGACATAAAATTAATGTCTTTCTCGATTTTAGGGGTTTTAGCACTAGTGGATTGGTCAAATACGCTTTTTGACACTGTTTGTTCCACTTTACCTAGTGGACTTTTCAAAGTAATTTAAACATTGGTTTACAAATGGGAGTGAGCCTGGCTATAAACCTATTGATGTGTTAGAGGCAACCTAGGAAACCCTAAACTTCTTTTTCCATCTTCAATATTGGCATATCTTGAATAGCCCTTACCTTACCCAGGTCCACTTTTATATACTTTTTACTCACCATATGTCCCAATAATTTACTAAATGTAACTCCAAACATGCACTTTCTAGGATTCAACCTTAAGTTGTATTGGTAAACTCTCTTTAAGAACTTCTCTAAAGTTTCAAAGTGTCATTCCCTTGTCTCACACTTTACCATCATGTCATCTACATATACCTCTACCTTTTTGTGGATCAAGTCACTGAACAAAGTGGTCGCCATTTACTGGTAAGTAGCCTCTATGTTCTTCAATCCAAATGGCATCGCCTTATTATAATAAGTATCCCATTTTATGATAAAAGCTATATTTACCTTATCCACAATTGTCGTAAGGGTCTGATTATATCCCAAAAACCCATAAATGAAAGAGTACATAACAAAAGTCGCAGCACTATCCACTAGTACATCAATATGGGGCAAAGGGAAGTCATCTTTAGGCATGCCTTATCTCTATAATACATGTACATCCTCACTCTCTTATTCTTCTTCAGCACTGGTATTATGTCATCCGACCATTGAAGGTAGTCGACTATCTCAAGGACCTTAGCATTTAACTACTTTGCCACCTCTTTCTTCACTAATTGAGCTCATTCTGGCCTCAACCTTCTAAACTTCTATTGCATTAGTCTCATATGTAGTGAAGTCTGAATCTTGTGTTCAGCTATACATCGATCAACCCTTGGTATGTCCTCATATGTCCAAGAAAAGACTTTTTGATACTTTTTAAGCAACTGTTCAAACTTCCTCCGCTCTTCGGGCTTAACTTCATTGGTAATAAGCAAGATTTTTGGATTTTTATATGCCAAGATTAAATATTGTGATACACATATAATAAATATTAAATATGCTCATGAAATGATGTATGCTATGTAGACAACCATTAGGAAATACATCACACGTGTAAGGAAACTCGTCAGTCATTGCCTTAAACTTAGAAATAAATACATCATCATCCTCAAAGAGGCTAGAGATAAGAACATCAGAGACATGAAGAAAATAGGCTTCTTTTGGTGCATTGGCAGGATTCCTTTCAACATTCTTTTCTTCTTCCTTAATTTTTTTTCTCATTAGTTACCCCAAGAGCAATATTCAGACCACTAATCTGTTTAGAGCTCGCTTCATTTTCAATTTCCATATTAGCCATGGCCTTTACCATTTCCTCAAAATCATGCTTCATCTTATAATTTCTCAATTCAACCTTTATGAAGCTTTCTTATAGTACCACCCTATCCAACTCAGTCTATTCAACTTTTAATTTCTGACCTTGTGTTTTATCGCCATTACCCACATCTTCAAAAAAACTCATAATCATGTCCTTAATGTCTGCCAAGGTCCTTCTTGTGTACATCCTTTTTTGTGAATTTGTATAACCCAATATACCTAATTCCATATCCATAAGGGACACGTCTTGATTAAACATTATAGACTGCTTCTTTTTAAGATCTTCGCTTGTTGCCTAGAACTGTTGGTCTAACAGATATTACTCATGTTCTTCATTAGATATTTTCCATTTATCATCCATGGCTAAGTGGTCTGAAGCCCAAAAAAATTATGGATTGTCCCTTATCATGATTTTCTACTACTTCCATAACTTATTTTCCCTTACACTTTTTCTCCTTCTTCTCACTTGCTTCATTAGATGAGTCTTAGCAATTCAGATATCTTGTTTCTCCAACTTTCATATGAAAGAATGCTTTCTCAAGATTATTCATAGGATCATCGTTTATATGTTTCTCATCTTCTTTGGTGGTCTCCTCTCCAACCATTTCTTCTTCTTTTACAAAGAAATTAAATAGAAGGCTATACAAATCCCTTGCCTTTAAATTTCCTCCTTTTCAATGATAACCCAATCCTTATTAGATAAGTAATCTTCCTCTTGTTAGTAATCAAGGCAATCACATCTTTCACTGTAACTTCTCTAGAAATGATCAGACTTAATAGAGCTTTAACCATGGCCTTCCTATACTTTTGAGAAGTGATGAATAATTCATACACACTAATATGAGCTTGCACCTTTTTTAGCTATCATAAAATAGGATTTATTTCCTTCTCTTTCACCATGGGTCTATCTACTTCTTTCACAACTCTAGGCTCTTTGGGGGCCTTACTATCTAGATAGTTTTTCTCACTCTGGATTACATGGTTTACTTATTCCTTTTCCTTTTCTTGATCACTTTCTTGCCATAGCTTGATCATTCTTTCTTTTTTTATCTCTTTTTTTTCCTCATCTGAGCTTTCCCAAGGATTAATAGCACAAGTAGCAACTACGACCTTCATAAGGGTCACCTCTTCAATTATTGCCATCACAACCTCTTCAAGGATGCTGAAATCAATCATGAAAGTCCCTTGGTTTGGGAATGGAACATTGCAATAGTTCATCTATGTTATACCCAACTCCTTAATGGAAAACACAATAAGCATTTAACACAATAAGCATTTATGTCATACCCTCTTGGCAAAGGATTAATAAGAGGTCACAATGCTAATGGCTTCAACACTTCTTTCTTTTGCAACCTCTCAAAGGCTTTGGATAAAAGCATTCCCAAATTAATGAATAGTAATAGGGCCCTTCTTATATTCATGTAAGTTGTCTTATTCCATTCTCTCTGAGTTTGAGATGGCATACTCCTTCTTTCGTCATATTGCCTCTTAGATTTAGACTCTAACTCTTTGGCTTGCAGACTAACTTCTCTAAGATCCTACACATTACATACCAATATCTCTTTAATCCTCGTGTTTATACTAGCAAAACTCTTTTAATAATCATTTTGACCTGTTCTCTATCAGTTGGTTTAATGGTCACCTTAGAAACCATCTTTTTTCATTTCATTATGTAGTCATTGAAACCTTCTCCTAACTTCTATTTCAATGATTTTAAATCTTGCAAAGTGACTTCTAAATATGAATTACAAGCACAATGCCTCTCAAAAGCCTCTATTAGTTCTTTCTAATCTTTATGATCATCCTTGGCTAATTGAATACCCAAATTTTATTGAGCCCTTTAATGATAACTTAAAAAAATCTAACACAGTATCTATTAGTACCTTGGATACCTTTATGATCATACCTTGGATACCTTTATGATCAACACATATAAACTAATGTGATTATTTGCTTGTTGAGTTTGTGTGGATTTTGGGAGCTTGGGCATTCAAAAATTGGTCAAAAGTTTCTTAGGCTTATAGGCAAGCAACTCTTCAATGTCAATTCCTCTCTCTTTACACTTAGTGTTGAGTGTCTTTTAGATCTTTTCCAACTATTAGCAAGATTGTCATTTTGAGTGAGCTTCTCACTTTTCATGAGCTTATCAAGAGCTACAATAATGCTCTCTTCCTCTCTGGCTAGCTTGCTCTCATGATACTCCTTCATCCCAAACAAATCATCATTTGATACTCCTTCATCCCAAACAAATCATCATCAATCACTACAGCCTGGGGTGCTTCCATAGGCAGGTTCCCCTTATCAGTCCTATTAGCAGATGCATTAGCCTTATTCAAAATCTCATTGAGGCGCTTATTTACCTCTTCAGTGATCCTTTCCTCCATAGTACAACTAAGATCATCCCTTATACTCTCTATGATCTCAAGCAGTATAATTGGCTTTATGATCAATTTTAGCTTTTAGATTAGGTTTGATGTCTTACTCTTTCTAACTAATTGGTTACCCCCTCTTTTTCATGAGGGTTTGGATAAATCTATTTTGGTAGCAAAATAAAGGTTATTAGTATGATACATGAATAAGATAAATAATGCATGTATGCATGAAATGCACACATTACAAAAGATCTTTCTAACCTTATTCCTCCCACACATGAGGTCTAGAGGCTCTTTCCTTTATGAAATCTTATTTTTCTACCATCATGGGATAAAGAATATATGGGGTCATCTTGGACTAAGTAGGGTTTAAGTCCCAAAAAAACATATGTACATAGAAATTAAATGGAGTCATAAAAAGAAAACTCTTTACATTGCTTAGGAAAGAAATAGAAGTAAATAAAGAATCCCTTTAACAAAGAAGGCAAAGATGTACATAATTATTAACATGGTAGGGTATAGGAAATACACAAATTAGATGATTATATCAAAGGGAAATGGGGTAACATTATATTTACATGGAGGATATTTACATCTAAGGGAAATGGGGGTAACATTGTATTTACATAAGGGGTGTCAAATCATGTTCTTTGAGGATGTCAAACCTCCTTTTAGAGAAAAAATGCAAACAAGGGGGTGTCATATTCCAAGGTGTTATTGGCTCTTACATACACCTAATAGTTGAAATGGTTGTTGTAGTTGATGGCTCTCATAAGCTTAGGGGACGATTATTATAACCCACTATTTGATATACCCGAAGGCACTTGGCTTATGACTGATGAACCCTCTTCACTATCTCTTAAGCTCGAATGGAGCTTAAGTCTTAATTAGTTTCTCTAAAGGCAAACCTAGTGCTTGTGGTGAAGTGTAGAGGCTAGATGAATACAATTAGCTAACTAATGATAAAAATAATATGGTAAAATGTGAACCAAAGATTAAACATAAAGTCAATTTTAAGTCTCCAATAGAGTCACCATTATAAGTGCCATCGATTTTCAAGATTGCTCTCAAACTAGTGAAATCTTACTTGTGACTTTCACTTTTTATCTATGAGGATAGAGGATCATACATTGGTAAAACCCCCCTAATTATGGCAATTAAGGCCATATGTGAGATAAAAGCCTTTTCAAAAATTAAGGTCAACAGGGGACTAAAGTGGGACAATACATTGGTATCATCCTTGATTGGATTGTAAAGTCACCACCTAACTTTAGTTGGGATAAGAATCTAAGCAAGGACAATTTTTGAACCTATCTAAGTCGTTTAGAAGGCCCAATTCATCTTTACCCCATTAGAGATTGAGTATAAAAATTGGTTACGGCTTGGGGAAGAGTTTAAACACCTCTAAATTGCTTGAATTTAGTGATCCTCCTTTGAGCTTCTTTAGTTCATATTTTACCATTTTAGTCATGGTATTAGTTAAGTCGGTTATCGCTTCTAAAAAATCTTTTAGTGCATCTCAATCAAGCATACCATTAAGACATTACAACCATTCCATGAGGAAAGGGTACATTCAAGTAATTAATGGGAGATCATGCATAATTAATAATCTCAAATATGCATAATCAAGATTAGCATGCATACACATAGCCACCTACATACAAAGAAAACAAGTTAGTGGTTATCAAGAAGATAAGATAATAAAATAAAACATAAAGAAATACACCTAAGAAAAGGGGCTCACCAAATCTCCTCTAAGTCAAAGGGGCCTAATTTTGTTCTACGTTCAAAAGCATCACAATCCTAACATCACATGAATCATAAAATAACAATAAATACAAGCATATGAGTCATGAAGAACGAGACATACTAAACATGATAAGCAAATGCACATTGGAGGACAGATGGTTCCTTAAGCAAAATACTAACAAATAGGATCCTAAGGTTATTGAATCCTTCCCTATGATACTCTTAAAGAGCTGAAACATCCCTAAGTACACCATTAACCATTTAAAAGGCTAGGATGTTGACATAACAAAAAAAAAGCTATCATAAGGCCAATAATATGTGCAAGACACTAAAGATGAGACATAACATAATAGGGATCACAAAAAGTTGATCTTTCTCCCTAACTCCAATCACAATGACCATCAAGGGATGGTGAATGGAATGAATTAGCTAGAGAGCTAGTCACCCCTTTCATGGCGATGGTGATCAGAGCATAATTATGATAAAGAAGAATAACAATAAAATCATAAGGCTTTTAAGGTTATAGGAATGATAAATCCCTCTCTTAATCATAACTAAAATGATGCCAAAATAGAAAGCATAAAACATAAGAAAGCATGAATCATAAAGAAGTAGTTTATGGCATGAAAATCGTGAAATACAACCCAAAACTTGGTCATTGCCCTATTATTTGAATGAATAGGGGCCCTAGGTCACAAAACCTACCTCTATTTTGTTAACAGATCTCATAATACACCTAGAAGAAACCCTAGAGAAAGAAGGGGTCGAATGAAGAAGACGAAGAAGAATTTATAATCTATTCAGTACTTTGTATAGACTATAATAGGTTTGTACAACCCACCTAGATTGGATTTTTCATTAAAAAAAGAAAAAAAAAAGGAAGAAGAAGAAGAGTAGAGGGAACACTAGGATGCTTCTAACTTGTTGCTTAACCCTTAGAGACACTGTGATATGATTAATCCCCTAAAATGTAAAGGTTTGCATGCAAATGAAAGTCCCAAAGTTTAGGGAACCACTTTGGATCCTTGAATGAGTGTGTTAGAGTTTAGGTTTGTGTGTTTTAGAGTGTTCATAAAGAAAATTTAATAGAGTTTTGCTAGGTTTTCCCAAGCATCCTTTCCTCTTTAAAATTAGGGAGGAATATTTATAGAGGTATAAGGATTGTATTAGAGCTAGGATAACTCTGGTTACATTCCAACTAGGATTAGCTAGTGCATTAAATTTAATTTGATCACATCAATTGGATGGATGTAAGACTATTTGCCTAATTTTATAATTTCCAGTTCTTATAACTTAGCATCACCATTTCAGATTCTATATAAAGAGATCTTATTTTCTTTTAAACCCACTTTATAAACTTATAGTTAGTTCATTTTCATTACTATCTTTTTCTTTCTTTTATAAGGCAAATTATTCTATTAGATTTAGATTTTATGCTTTCAACTCTTTTCAACAAAAATTTAGTTTATTTTAATAAAGTCTTGAATAAAAGATCTTACTACTTCAAAAGAAAATACCAAATAAGTTTGAAACTTTGGTTTTTGGTTTCAACTCTTTTAATTAGTGTTTAGTTATTTTCTTTAAATGGGGATGCCATGTGATGCTTTAACCCTTCCTTCAGTTATTTCAAGATATTGCTTTATAAGTTTCTTCTATTTCTTGGAAATGGTGTATCATTTAAGGAACACTAACCATTATTATAGAAAATGAAAATTGCTAACAATAATTAAAAAAATATTTTTACTGTATTAAGTATCATGTTCTTTTATTGTTAATGGTTTTCCTTTCCTTAACTGGAGTTGTTGATGGAAAATAAGTAGACCATTTTGAAGCTTTGCGCAATAATTTTATGATTTCTATGCAATAATTTTGCGAGCATTTAAATATTTTATGATGTTTTCACTTTGCTTTTCTTTATTTAGTTTTAGTAATATAGATATGCCTAGATATGAAGGTTTTTGAAGAAAAAGAAAAGAAAAAATGAAAATAATAACAAAGAGAATAATGTTACAAAAAAAGTTTCACAAGAACTTAAAGTTACTCCTCATTAATAACCTCTTGTTATAGAATTTCAATTCACAAATAGTGTGAATAGATTTGGTAATCAATCTCCCATATAATTTATAAGAAGTTATAATTTTCTTAGTAAGTATAATGTATTAAATATTATAATGTTTTTTTATTAGCAAACGTTACAAATTAATTATAATTTTTTTGAAGTAACTATTCTATTTTAAATTTTATTATCATGTTGTTGCATTGACTAGCTTCTTTAGTTGCAAGGGGAACTATGGAAACATTTATGTGCCATTACGGAGGTTACTTTACATTTTCACATGGTAGAGTAGATGAAAATGAAAAAGTGATAGTGGACAAAATTAATGTTGAATACGTAGAATATTTTGATGTATTGGCCTTTATAAAAAAAAAAAAAAAGAATGTTGATTTAACATTTTGAGAGGTGATAAATTTTATTATCTAAATTCATCAAGTACTCTCAATGAATTTGATGCATTAGTACAAGTTCATGATGATGGAGAAGTGAAGAAAATGCTTGATAGCTATGCATAGTTCAATTCAACACCTATTGACATATATACTCTATTGGATAAATATGACATTCAACCTAATGATGCCAACAAGGATTTCATAAATAATGATTCAAGAGTAATGGGCGATGAGAATGTCATAGAGCATGAGGGTGAAAATAATGAGACAAATTTGCTTTTTCTAATTTGGTAATCTCATTATATAGTTTTTTATTTAATGATGACCATTTCTTTTATTTTAAATTAATAGCTCCAAACACTATGAAGAGAAAGACAAGAGAGCCTACACATTGCATGAGACTTATTACATTAGAAAATGGATAAAAGCTTCAAGTAGAATTCGATGATGACCATCAACCTATTGTTGATAATTTCACATTTTTTGTTTGGTTCTTAAGACAAACTATTCACAATAGATTAAGTTGCCCTTTACAACTTAATGAATGATAAAAAAAATTGGAGAAGATTATATTAAACATATGTAGAACATTGTGCTGGTAAGTTTACCTACATGATCCTTAGTTTTCTTATAATTTACTTATATATGTAGCTCTTTTTATTTTTAACTTAAGTTTTACTTTTTATTTATCTTGAATATTTATTTTAGGAAAAGTTCACATTTGAGATTTTGGATGGGAGGAATGAAGCTATTGCAAGTCATACAAACGGTTTGTATCAATATTATAGACACAAGATGAAGAGAAAATATTTGGATACAAAAATAAGTTATCAAAATTGCATTAAAAAAAAAACAAACCTAAAGATGTTAATGTGAATAACTGGAGGTATTTGGTTAATTTATGGAGTGAGAAAACTTTTCAAGTTAGTACAATTTTAATTGATTTATGTATTTTTAATATATATGATTGATTTATTAAATATCTAAGTTATATTTATATTATTTTGTGAAAGAGAAGTGTGAAAAATTAACGAAATAATCATAAACGCTTTATGCCTCTATATAAAGGAACTAAGAGTTTTGCTAGATTAAGACACCAAATCATAAGCATTATAATCAGTCTTTTTCTAAGTAATAATGTCATATACTTTATTTTAGAATAACTTAGTCAAGTCCTACAATTGTCAATGTTGGACTAGGTTGGTCAAACCTAAGTTAAAAACTATCTTTTGATCTTAACAACATATAATATCTTATCTAAGTGTTTTGGATGCAATAGTAAATTTAGAATCTCATTAGAAGTTGAATGGAGAAAGAATCAAAATTATTTTATAAATTGCGACTGCTACTAACAAATAACGACTACTACTAATAAATAGTTACTACTATTCAAAGAAAAGTAAGGCATAATGTGTCTAGTTTGATTTATAGTCTCAGTCGTGGTAGGAATTACAGTCGCTACCTTCAAATGGGTTTGGAGGGTTTTCAAGCATCTAACCAGACCAAGCCACATGTCATATGTTTTGTTAGAGGTCCAAAAATCATGACAATGACTTACCTAGTAGTGATCGTGATTGGCCAAGCTCCAAACCTCCAAAGCTCTAGTTTGATTCGCGTTAAGTAGTAGCGCTTAGGTTAGCCAACGCGAGCTTAGTAGCACTTGTGATGTTTAACCCTTCTTAGAGGGATCCAATGATTAGATTTTTGGAAGAGCTAATGCTGAAGTGCTATATGTAACTAGCCTTTTGACACAATCGAAGATCTTTACCACAGATGAGCAAAACATGACTCGCAACTGCGACTTTTTTTATCTCGATTGTGACTTTTGTTTGACAATCATTAAATGCAAGATTTTGCCACCAACTTTAGAGATATGGAGATAGTTTTATTTGTAATAACTTTTTGGTGGGTGTAACCTATAAATACTCCTTCAAATGGTCTTAAATGCAAGAGAATAACATTTAATATATCCAACTCTTGTAAATTGAATTTTCAACTCTTTCTCCCTTATTAATTCTTTGCATTTGAGTTGTTGAGGTTTGGTGTGAGCCTTTAAACACCTTTGGGATTGGGTTTTAGAGTAATCATTATTTGTAAAAACTCTTTTATAAGTTATGTGTGAGCTTTGTAAAACACTTGTGAGGTTATGTACGAGTGTTGTAAAACACAAAGTGTAAAGTTTGGTGTGAGCTTATGAGACAATATCTTGGAGAATTGGGGAGTTGATGTAAGGTTTGTTAATACCTAAACCACTATAAACCTTTGTGTTCTCTCTTCTTCTAGTATTTCTCTTTAACTTTTTCTTGATTGCTTATCTACCAAAATTTAAAATTTTCACCAATTCAACCTATTTTCTTGGTGTACAAGGTCCAACTATCAAATTACATATAATTTTGTAGTACTTGTACATCAATTACTGACAAAAATTTTATTTAATTTATTTCTTTCATATTTGGTTATATTTTGGAGTTTTATGTTTGTAAAATGTACAATTTTTCATAGTTGATCAGTAATCTTTATGAATATTTTGTGGCCTATATGCTAATAATTTACTATATGCAACTTTATTGTTTGAATTGATAAAAAAAAAAAAAAGGAAAGGAGCCTTCTCGTCTTGATGTTTGGGTTGAATTGCATAAGAGAAAAAACTAAAAAGAAGTTGATGCTTTTTTTTTTGAAAATGTCATTACAAGCTTTATTTTTATCTTTTTTTTATTTATATAATTATATGAATGATCTTATTTAATAATAATTATAGGCTCAAGTTGATAAATTCAAGAAATAATAAGAAGGAAAAATAACAATGAATGATGATTAAATATTTTGTGAGGTGCTTGGACAAAAGAAAAATGGTTACCTTAGAGCTTATCGGCCTAGAAAAAGTATAATGGAATATTTTGGAGTTAGACCAATAAAGTTTGAACTTATGAAATAAATGGAAGCAGTAAGAAAAGAAATAAGTGAGCAAGTGGAGTTGGCGAGAAAAGAAGCAAATGAACGAGTTAAAGGAATTAAAAATTAAATGGAAAAGCAAATGAAATGAAAAATTGCAAAGATGAATAAATAGTGGGAAGAAAATTTTAAAATGATATTTGCTAGTCGAGCTCAACATAGATCAACAAATAATCAAGTCTCTACCACTTGAATAATAAGTTATACTTTAATGTTCCCATTAGTTACTTTCTTTGTCCTTTAGTATATTTAAATAATCATCAAAAGTATATACTTCAACAAGTTTTTTTTTAAAAAATTTTCATAGTCTATGAAGAGTTAAATGGGACAAGAATACATATTATGGCACATAAAGCATTTTAATTTTTTAATATTTCATGCAAAAAACTTATAAGTAGGACCATCAAAATTTTCTATTTTCAGTCTTTTGAAGAATATTTTTATATTTTATTTTCATGAAAATTTGCAATATATTTAAGTTTAGGTTTCTTAACATTTATTTTAATAATATTTTTTTATATTTTATTGTGTTTTCTTTCTATCCAGTTTATTTATAATAATCAAATAAATAATTATTTACAAATTTAATATATCATGTGACTAAATGTTAAAAATTAAAAGTTGATACTTGCCACAAATTAAACTTGAAGCTAGAAATGTTAATGTTACCACAAATTTTCATTATATGTAGTATATCGGCAAGTAGATAGAGCCTTATTTTTTGTGTGACTAAAAGTTCAACCTAGTTGTTATGGTAGCTTTTAATTTGAAGCAATAAGTTGCTTAATCTTGTTATAAATTTAATATTCTATGGGTTATAAATTTAATATTCTATGGTTAATAATTTTAATACTTTGTTACAAACTATTATATTTATAGAAAAAGTATAAAATATTAGCCACTATATAATAACCATGGCAAGAACATCAAATTTTTAGTCATGAATTTATTAGATTTGTAGCTAAAGTATGAACATTTATGCCAATACGTGTGAGTGTGTGTGTGGCAAGAACATCAAATTTTTAATCATGAGTTTGTTAGGTTTGTATATAAAATATGAATATTTTTGCCACAATATATGTACATGTGGCAAGAACATCAAATTTTTAGTCATGAGTTTGTTAGATTTATAGTTAAAGTATAAACATTTTTGCCATAGTATATATATATATATATATATATATATATATATATATATATATATATATATATATATATATATATATATATATGTGTGTGTGTGTGTGTGT
>CATIWR010262640.1:0-18583 GCA_949677035.1 Omphalea diandra | reverse complement strand
AATTTTGATTCAAAAACTAATAAAGGAATCTTCTTAGGTTATTTTATCATTAGCAAAGCCTATAGGGTTTTTAATAAGAGTTCAATGGATGTTGAAAAGTCTATTAATATTATGTTTGATGAATCCAGCAATCTTGATCTTAGGAAAGATTCCTTAGATGATGATATTGTAGGTGATTTTGAGAAATTAGATTTGGAGGATACTACAAGAGAAAAGGATGAGGATCATGATGAAAGCAAATCATCGAGAGAAGATAAAGATCTCTAACATCAACAAGTGAAATCACCAAATCAAGAACTTCCTAAAGATTAGAGATTTTTCAAGCATTACCCCAAAGACATAATCAATGTTCATACTTCAAAGGGTGTAAGTACTAGATCTCAACTCAATACTTTAGATAATAATCTTGTCTTTGTTTCTTAATTTGAGCCAAAATCTATTGATGAGCCTTTTGATGATAAAAGTTGGGTGTTTGCTATGCAAGAAGAACTTAACCAATTTAAGAGAAATAATATGTGAAAACTTATTCCTAGGCCTAAGAAACACCTAATTATAGGTTACAAACGGGTGTTTAGGAATAAGTTAGATGAACAAGGATTCAACACTAGAAATAAGGCTAGATTGGTTGCTAAAGGTTACAACCAAGAGGATGGCATTGACTATGATGAAACCTATGCCCTCGTAGCAAAGTTAAAGGCCATTAGGATACTTTTGGCATATGCATGTCACAAATTTCAAACTATTTCAAATGGATGTCAAAAGTGCTTTTCTAAATGGTGTTATTGAGGAGGTAGTTTATGTTGAACAACCTCCTAGTTTTGAATCATATACTTTTCTAAATTATGTTTTCAAATTGAATAAAGCCTTGTATGGTTTGAAATAAGCTCTAAGAGCTTGGTATGAAAGGCTTAGTTCTTTTCTTTTGCAAAATGATTTTGAAAAGGGGAAGGTTGACACAACCTTATTTGTCAAAAGGCATGATCATGATACACTAATACTGCAAATTTATGTTAATGATAGCTTTTTTGGTGTCAATAATGAATCTCTATGTGAGGATTTTGCTAAGTGTATGACTAGAGAATTTGAGATGAGCATAATGGGAGAGCTCAAGTTTTTCCTTAGTCTACAAATTAAGCGAACCAAAGATGGGATCTTCATCAACCAAGTCAAATATACAAAGGACATTCTCAAGAAATTTGGCATGGAAGGATGTAAAGTGGCAAAAACACCAATGAGCGCTACCATCAAATTGTATAAGGAAGAATTGGGTAAGTCGATTAATGAGAAGAGATATCGAGTTATGATTGGTTCTCTACTTTATCCCACCTCTTCTAGACCTAATATAATATTTAGCATATGCATGTGTGCTAGGTTTCAATCTTGTCCCAAAGAGTCACAATTGAATGTTGTTAAAAGGATTTTCAAATTCTTACATGGCACATTTGTGGTATCCTTGAGTTTCTTCTTTTAGCCTCATAGGTTATTCACATGCAGATTATGCTAGTAGTCTTCTAAATAGAAAAAGCACTTCTGAAACTTGTCAATTTATAGGACAGTTTTTAGTTTCCTGGTTTAGTAAGAAGCAAGTTTCGGTTGCCTTATTCATCGTCAAAGCTAAATATGTAGTTGTGGGTTGTTGGTCCACCAAAGTTCTTTGGATGAAACAATAATTAAAGGATTTTGGCAAAGATTTTGATCACATTCCCATCAATGTGATAGCACTAATGCAATATATCTTTCCAAAAATACCATCCAATATTCTAGGAGCAAACACATAGACATTAGACATCACTTTCTTAGAGATCATGTCCAAAATAGTGATGTTGTGCTAGAATTTATAGACATAAATCATCAACTTGCGGACATTTTCACTAAACCTATCAATGAAGAAAAGATGAACTTCATTAATAAAGAGTTGGGAATGCTTGATGGAAGCTCCCTAAAGTGAAAATTTAGATTATTCACATATTGCATTATTCAATGATTCAATGATTGCCTTGTGTAATTTATGTGATGTTTATTCTTTTGGATGTCTTAATTTTGTGTGCAATTATGCCTCTCTATGACAATTTGCATAAATTAGACATCAACAAATTTAGTGGAACACAGTTTGAATAGTCAAGTCTCAAAATTTCATAGATATCTTTTAGGACTTGTAATTTGCAATCGCTATTTCTTGATCCATGGTCACGAATTATAGGTATTCTTTATTTGACTGTCAACCTTCAATTCGCGGTCTTGACTTTCGATCTCCACCTTAAATTTGTTCAAATTTTAAATGTTTTGATCGTTGAATGCTCTATTTCCCAAGGATTTTTTATCTGTTACTTACATTTTTCAGAATTAGCGATCATGACTTGCAGATTGTGGTCGCGATTTTGGGCAACTGTCACACATTTAAGTGATTTGATTGTCAACCAATTGTATTTCTTCATTTAATTCATCTTCAATCATTTTTAGTCATTTTTACACCCTTTCCAGGCCTATATAAACCCCTCAAATAGTATTTTTACTCATTCCTACCAAATATCTTCATCTCTCTTCTTCCTTAATCTCAAAACCTACTAATCTTTCTCCACTAATAAATCATCCCTAAGAAAGCTTCAAGAGTAGATAAAGGAAAGGCAGTGGCACAACCTTTTAGACCATCGGCACTATATCTAATGAAAGGAATTATGAAAGAGGAGAAAGATCGCTACAAGGTAAATGCCTCCGAGATCATTCTACCTAACAAAATTCCCTCCACTTTCCTTCTCGAGTCACTGGGAACCAAGGACTTAGATCCACACATTCCTTTCAAACCTTGGGTGCAATGAATTCATATTTCATGATGAGCCTAGGTATAAAGAAATCGTGAGAGAATTCATATGTACTGTGCCTCTAAGTTGGAGAGGAGAATCTTGAGCTGGCTAATACGGGTTAGTATTTCACGCATTTGAAGACCCTTTTTTCATCACTTCTAAACAAATGTCCAATCTTTTCAACCTTCAAGCCAGAGATAACATTTCATTCATCATTTCTGCATTTATTCTGAGTTTTGGTCTGAAATTTCTATCGAAACCGAACATGACCCTAAAACCTCCTTAGCAAAATACATCTGAATCCTCCCTTTTGGTTACTTCATCGTATCATCACCTTCTCTATTAATGTAAGAAGTGATGGAGATGAAAAGGTATCCCAAAAGAATCTTGCTTTTATTTTCTGCCTTATCAAAAACAAACCTATTCAAACTGATCATTATCTTATGAATAAACTAATTCCCATGAGCACCAAACCCAAAAGTCAGTTTCTTCTCCCTTCCCATGTAACTACCATCCACAAATTCGTGGGTGCTCTTGATGAGGAAAATGAAAAATTGCTCACTAAGAAGTTTTTCCCTTTCCAAAATTTTCTGGACCTCCCCTACCTCATCAATGCAAAAGCCATTCACCCTGACTTTTACACATATACTTTAGGTGCTTGCGGAGTCAAGAAACTAGAATCATTCCAAGCCTCCAAAAGAAAACGATTTTCCATTAAAGAGGAAGCGCAACCTATACCACCTCCCTAACCTAAGCCTAAAACCAAAATCTTTCTTGCCTCAATCAACAAGAAATTGAACAAAGTGATGAGGATGCTGAAGAGAAGATTTCTCCTTCTTTCCTACCTATATAGTGATTTGGTGAAAGTAAGTGCTCTTCTATGCCATCTTCCAGATTTTAAGGATTAGGAGGACACATCAGAAGAGGAGGACAACTAAGACGTTGAGGAAGGTGATGAAGCTGATGGTGGAAGGGACAATGAAGACCAAGATGATTCTAGAGATGATGATAGCTCTCCTATCTTTTAGATTATCTTTAGGGTTTCTTTGTTTTTTCTTTTTCTATGTTATCTTTTAGTTCTTGATGTAAAAACTGTTGATCCCATAGATTATTATATAAACAAAAGTGTTTGTTTTTGTAATTCAATGTCTTATATTTTATGTGATTGTAATTTATGTATTGACTTTATTATTTTGCTCTCCATCATTATTTACTCTTAATTTATGCAACTCTTTCATTTTTTTAAACTCTTTACCCTATTTGTGATCTTGCCAAAGGGGAAAAGAATAACATATATTGAAAGAAAATGAGTTTTATGCATAAGAAAAGCATAAATTGAGAGGGAGCAAGTTCTATCTAAGGATTATTGTTAGAATTTTTTATCATTGTCTAGAATTGATTAATTATTTGATCATAGACCATTCTAACTTCACAACTCATGCATTTATTTTTTCCTTAGCATCAATCTAAGTTGTCAAAATTAAAAAGGGGGAGATTATTGGACAAGTTGGTTAAACCTATGTCATAAGCCTCTTTTGATCTTGGGAATAGAGATTGATCAGTTTTAATGCTTTATCCAAGTATTATTTTACAGTTCATAAGAGTTATTTTCATTAGAAGTTGGATGGAAGTCAAAATCTTCATCTTTTAGAAGAACATCCAAATTTGCGGTCGACATCCCCTAAATCATGATCGCGACATTGCTATAAGAATGAATGGAGCTAGGCCAGAGGAATTCATAAGCTAAATCACAGTCGTGACTCAGCCGAAGGAACCTTAGTTGAATTACAGAGGAATTTGCGGTGGCATTCGCGTCTGAGGTCACGATCGCTAATTTCATAGTGACAAAGAAGGGAACCAAAGCCACAGCCACAGCACGCCAAGTATCCAAGGGAACCATTAGAAATAAAAAATTGTGAGGAAGAATATTTGATCGCGGTCGCAACTTAAGAAGTTGAAGTTTCTTTACTAAATAGAGCAATTTCAAGTCTCAATCATGCCCAAGACAAATAAAATTCACAACCACGACTTTTAAGTAATTGGTAAAACACAACGACAATATTTCTTGGACAACCAATGGATGAAGTACACATGGACTAGCCATTAGACTCAGAAAGGGGTTTTCTACCATAATTTCTGACTCCTCAATGTAAATTGAAAATTCCCGACCGTGAAATGACAGTAGCGACCATGACTTTTTCTTGATAAGCATTTAATACAAAATATGCCTAGCATAACTTGGAGATTTGGGGTAGTTTTATAGTAACATCTCTTTGGTGGATATGGGCTATAAATACTCCACCAAACAAATGTAAATGCAAGAGAATTGAATTAATTGTAACCAAACTTTTGCCAATTTCCTACTCATTCTTTTACTTTTCTTTAATTATTGTTGATTGTTTGGTGTGAGTAATAAACACCTTTGTAAGTAGGTTGAGAGTTGGCCTAGATTCTAAAACTCTTATATGAGGTTGAAGTGTTAGCCTATTCAAAACACTTGTAAGAGATTTTTGTGTGAGCCTAAAAATACAAGGTTGTAAGGGTTTTGTGTGAGTCATAAAACACAAGTTATATAGGTTGGGTGTGAGCTTGAAAACACCAAGTTTATTTGAGTGAAATACCCAATTGTGAAGAATTGCGGAGTGGACGTAGGGTTTGTTAACACCCGAACCATTATAAACCTTTATGTTGAATCTTTTGTTCTACTTCTCAACTTTTTAAACACATTAACCTTACATTTTAATTTTTAATTAGCCACTAATTCAACCCCCCTTCTTGGTGCACTAGGCTAATAAGGAACTCAACCAATTTGAGAGAAACAATATGTGAAAACTTATTCCTAGACCTAAGGAACACCTTATTGTAGGTTATAAATGGATATTTAAGAATAAGTTAGATGAGTAAGGATTCATCATTATAAATAAGGCTCGATTGGTTGCTAAAGGTTACAACCAAGAGAAAGGCATTGAATATAATGAAACCTATGCCCCCGTAGTAAGGTTAGAGGCCATTAGGATTCTTTTGGCATATGTATGTCACATGAATTTCAAACTATTGTCAAAAGTGCTTTTCTAAATGGTGTTATTGAGAAGGAAGTCTATGTTGAACAACCTCCTGGTTTTGAATCACATACTTTTTCAAATTATGTTCTTAAATTGAATAGAGCCTTGTATGGTTTGAAACAACCTCCAAGAGCTTGGTATGAAAGGTTTAATTCTTTTCTTTTGCAAAATGATTTTGAAAAGGGGAAGGTTGACACAACTTTGTTTCTTAAAAGGCATAATCATTATACATTAATAGTGCAAATTTATGTTGACGAGATCATTTTTTTATGCTACTAATGAATCCCTTTGTGAGGATTTTGCTAAGTGTATGACTAGAAAATTTGAGATGAGCATGATGGGAGAGCTCAAGTTTTTCCTTGGTCTACAAATCAAGCAAACCAAAGAAGGGATCTTCATCAACCAAGCCAAATACACAAAGCACATTCTCAAGAAATTTGGCATGGAAGGATGTAAAGTAACAAAAACACCAATGAGTACTACCATCAAATTGGACAATGATGAATCGAGTAAGTCGATTGATGAGAAGAGATATCGAGGTGTCATTAGTTCTCTACTTTATCATACCACTTCTAGACTTGATATAATGTTTAGTGTATGCATATGTGTTAGGTTTCAATCTTAACCCAAAGAATCTCATTTGAATGTTGTTAAAAGAATTTTCAAATATTTACATGGCACAATGCATCTAGGTTTATGGTATCCTAAAGATTCCTCATTTAGTCTTATAGGTTACTCAGATGTTGATTATGTTGGTAGTCTTTCAGATAGAAAGAGCACTTCTGGAACTTGTTAATTCATAGGAAGAGTGTTTAATGTCTTGATTTAGTAAGAAGCAAGTTTTGGTTGTCTTATCCACCGCTGAACCTGAATATGCAGTTGCAGGTTATTGTTGCACCTAAGTACTTTGGATGAAACAATAATCAAAGGATTACGACAAAGTTGTTAATCACATTCCCATCAAATGTGACAACACTAGAGCAATAAATCTTTTAAAAAATCTCATCCAACACTCTAGGAGCAAATATATAGACATTAGGCATCATTTTCTTAGAGATCATGTTGAAAATGGTGATCTAGTCTTAGAATTTATAGACACAAATCATTAACTTGCGAACATTTTCACAAAACCACTGAATGAAGAAAGGATAAACTTCATTAAGAAAGAGTTAGGAATGTTTGATGGAAGCTCCCTGAAGTGAAAAATTAGATTCTTCTGAAACGTTTTTCTTTATTGCATTATTCCTTATTGAATGATTGCCTTATGTGATGTATGCGATAGTTATCTTTTTCGATGTCTTAATTTTGTGTACAATTGTGCCTTTTTATGCCGATTTACATAAATTAGACATCAATATATTAAGTGGATCACAGATTTGATAGTTAAGACTTATCATTTCTTAGTTATCTTTTCTAACTTGTAATTCACGGTCGTTATTCCTTGGTTCACGATCGCGAATTACAGGTACTCATCATTTGACTGTCAACCATCAATTCACGATCGCGACTTTCAATCTCCATCATGAATTTATTAAAATTTTAAATCTTTTAACCGTTGAATGCGCTATTTCTCGAGATTTTTTGTTCGTTGCCCACATTTTTCAAAATTAGCGATTACGACTTGCAAGTCATAGACGCGACTTTAGGTAACTACCATGCATTTAAGTGATTTAATTGCCAACCAAAGGTACTCTTTCATTTAATGCATTTGTGATCATTTTTTGCCATTTTCACCCTTTTCCCTGGCTTATATAAACCCCTCAAATAATGTTTCTATTCATTCCTACTAAAAATCTTCGTCTATTTTGTTCCTTACTCTAAAAAACCTTCAAATCTTCTTTCATTCTTAAATGGCCTGTAAGAAAGCCTCAAGAGCAAAGAAAGGCAAAGCAGTAGCACAGCCTTCTAGATCACCGACTCCACACATGATGAAAGGGATCATAAAAGAGGAGAAAGATCGATACAAGGCAAACACCTCTAAGATCATTTTATCGAACAAAATCACCTCCATTTTCCTTCCTAAGTCACTAGGTATCAAAGACAATATCCATGCATTTCTTTCAAACTTGGGATGGAACGAATTTATTTTTCATGACAGGCCCGGATATAAGGAAATTGTGTGAGAATTCATGTGTACCGTGACTCTAAGTCGAAGAGCAGAATCTCATGTTGGCTAATACAAGTTAGTATTTCAAGCCTTTAGAGACCCTTTTTTTCATCACTTTCGAACAACTTTCCAATCTGTTTAATCTTCAAGTTAGAGATGACATTCTATTCATCATCTCTACTCTTGATGTCATCTATTTTGAGTTCTGGTCTAAAATATTATCGAGACCAAACATGACCCCAAAACCTCCTTTGCCAAATACATTTGTACCCTACCTTTTTAGCTACTTCATCATATCATCACTTTCTCTATTAATGCAAAAGGTGATGGTAACGAAAAGGTATCCTAAAAGGATATTGCTTTTCATTTCTGTCCTACCAAAAATAAACCTATACAAACTGGCCACTATCTTGTGGATCAATTGATCCACATGAGCACTAAGCCTAAGAGTCAATTTCTTCTTCAGTCCCATGTCACTGCAATCTACTGATACATGGGTGCTCTTAATAAGGAAAATAAAAAATTCCTCACTAAGAAGCTTATCCCTTCATAAAATTTTCTAGAACTCCCTTACCTTATCAATGCAAAAGCCATTCACCCTGATTCTACACATACATTTTGGGTTTCACAAAATTTTCTAGACCTCCCCGACCTTATCAAAGCAAAAGTCATTCACCCTAATTCTTACACATACACTTTGGGTACTTTTAAAGCTAAGAAACCAGAATCCTCCTAAGCCTCCAAAAGAAAATGGTTTGTTATTGAAAAGGGAGTCTAACCTATTCCACCTCCCCAATCTAAACCTAAATCCAAAATTTTTCTTGCCTCCATCAACAGGAAATTGGATAAAATGATAAGGATGCTCAAAAGATGATTTCTCCTTCTCTCCTACCTACATAGTGATTTGGTGGACTTACAGGAGAAAACAGGTGCTCCTTTCTACCATCTTCTGAACATTAAGGATTGGGAGGACACACCGAAAGAGGAGGACAACCAAGAGGTTGAAGAGGGTGATGAAGCCAAAGGTGGAGGAGAAAGACATGGATGATTCCGAAGATAATGATATTTCTATCATTCTTTAGTTTGTGTCTAAGGTTTCTTTTTCTATTTTTTTTAAGTTCTTGATGTAAAGCTGTTGATTCCATAGTATACTAAATAAATTAAAGTGTTTGTTTTGCCATTCATTGTCTTAAATGTTATGTGATTGCACCTTATATGTTATCTTTACTATTTTTCTCTTTATGATTACTTTATCCCAATTTATGCATCTCTTTTACTTTTTAAATCTTTACCTTCTTTTTTATCTTGCCAAAGGGAGAGAGAATATCATTGAAAGAAAATAAGTATTATGCATGAGGAAAGCATAAGTTGAGGGGGAGTAAGTTCTATCTTAGAATACTTAGAATTATTTGATCATTAACTAAAATCCTATGATTATTCTTTGATTATCTAGCCATAAACCATCCCAACTTCTCAACTCATGCATTTATTCTTTTTTAGGATTAATCTGAGTTGTCAAAATCAAAAAGAGGGACATTGTTGGACTAGGTTGGTTAAACCTATGTCATAAGCCTCTTTTGATCTTGACAATGGAGACTGATCACCTCTAATGCTTTGATTAAGTGTTATTTTGTAGATTATAAGATTTATTTTCATTGAAAGTTGGATGAAAATCAAAATCTCCATCTTTTAGAAGAACATCCAAAATCGAGATTGGTATCCCCTAAATCGTGATTACAACATTAGTATTAGGATGGATGGAGCTAGGCTAGAGAAATTCAAGGGTGAATTCGCAGCTGCAACTCAGCTGAAAGAGCATTGGTTAATTCACAGAGGAATTCGTAGTGGCATGCACGTCAGAAGTCACGACCGCAAATTTCATAGCAATAATGGAAGGAACCAAAGCTATAGCCACAACACGCCAAGTGTCCAAGGCAATCATTGAAAATCAAAAACCATGGGGGTGAAGAATTAGTTGCAACCGCAACTCAAGAAGTTGTAGTTTCCTTAACAAACAAAAGAATTTGTAGTCTCAGTGGTGCCCAAAACAAAGCTAACTCGTGACCATGATTTTGGAGTAGTTGGTTGAACATAACGACTATATTTCTTGGACAACCAATGAGTGAAAGACACGTGGACTAGTCGTTAGACACAAAATGGTGTTCTTTGCCATAATTTTTGGCTTCTTAGTGCAAAATAAAAATTTGTGACCACAAAATGAGAGTAGCGACCGTGACTTTCGCCTAACAAGCATTTAATGTAAAATTTGCTTAGCACAACTTGGAGATTTTGGGATATTTTTTAAGTAACGTCTCTTTGGTGGATGTGAGCTATAAATACTCCACCAAATTGATGTAAATGCAAGAGAATTCAATTGATTATAACCAAATTCTTGCCAATTTGCTACTCATTTTTTTTTACTATTCTTTATGTATTGTTGATTGTTTGATATGAGCAATAAACACCTTTGTAAGTTGGTTGAGAGTTAGCCTATGTTCTAAAACTCTTGTAAGATATTGAAGTGTGAGTCTATCCAAAACACTTATGAGAGGTTTTTGTGTGAGACTAAAAACACGAGTTGTAAGGGTTTTGTGTAAGCCATAAAACATAAGTTGTATAAATTTGGTATGAGCTTGAAAACACTAGTTTAGTTGAGTGAAATACCCAATTGTGTAGAATTAGAGTTGACGTAAGGTTTGTTAACACCCGAACCATTATAAACTTCTTGCATTGATTTTTCTCTTCTCCTTTTTAACTTCCTAAACACCTTAACCTTTTTTTAAATTTTTAATCAGTCACCAATTTAACATCCCTTCTTGATGCATTAGACCAACAACCATTATTCATTTTGTGTATAAAATAAAGCATCTAAAATAAATATTTTGAAATCCAACAGGTCATCGAATCACATCAGGAATCAGTTGGGTAATTGCTTCATGGTCGGATTGATTCAATTGAGTTGCATAAAAAATGTCATGCACAAAAATCAAAATATATTATGTATAAAAAGAAAAATCACAAATATTTTTAAAAATAAGAAAAAAATCTAATAAACATAAAAATTAAAAATATTAACTTTACTATTGATTTAATCTAGTTCACTAAGTTTAATTAGCTTTTAACCAAATCATTTTACTAGTCAATTTAATGATTAATAAGCCAATCTACTTAGATTTTTAAAATCTCGCCTTTAATCAGACATAATCAAATTTTGAAACTCTATCTTTAATGATAAATAATTATTATAACTAGGAGCAAAATCCGTGTATTATACAGTATGATTATAATAATAAATTTTAAATAAATTTAATGTTTATTTTGATTAATTAATTAATTAAAATGAATAATTATTATTTTATAAAAATTATAGTTAAGAAAATAAAATTTTCAAATTTATAATTACATCCAAAAGTAGTTGTAACAAAAGATTATATATTAATTTATACTTTCAATCTTATATGACATAATTCTATAAGAAAATTTATTAAATTTGAATGAACTAATTTCTAACAATTAATTAATAAATAATATTAAGTATTTCATAATAAAAATTAAATTAACAAATAATTGAAAATTGTATATACACATGTCAAGTAGTTATAACAAAAGACTGTTTATTAATTCATGCATTCAAATTTATGTAATATAATTTTGATAGAAAATTTACTAAGTTAAATGAAATAATTTTTGACAATCTGTTACACTTCAGCTAGTCTTTATATACATAGAATTTTAAATAACCAATATATTAATTTAAATTTTGACTTCTTGATAGAATTTTAAATAATCAATATATTAATTTAAATTTTGACTTCTTATTTAGAATTTTTACTCTTCAAATTTTTTAATTTTTTGTTTAGAAGTTATTTAAATTTTTTTGATATTTTAAGTTATTTAATTTTTTATTCATAATTTTTTAATATGATCTTAGTTTCTTAATAGAAATTTATTTTTTAGATTTTTTTATTTTTTATTTAGAAACTTTTTTCATATGACAGTTATGTTGGTAATATTTTTTATTTAGAAATTTTTGTTTAATATGACAGTTTTAATGTTAATGTAAAATAAGCAATATTTTTCAGAATTGGACTTGATTGGCCAATTGGACCAATAAAATTGATAACCGAACACTAATTTGATTTTGTTCAATTTAAAAACTAGACACATAAAAATCATTCAAAACCAAAAAAAAAATTGTTCAAAATTGAAAAAACTATAAACTCAAAATCGGATTAAACCGATTCAACTTAAAACTTATGAAAATTTTTAAAATTGCACTATTGCATTCAAAATTTAAATTTTAAAGTAGTTTTTGTTACTTTATTATATTAGTTTTAATTATGTTATTATGTTATATATTTTTCTAATTTTTAAATTATTATTTATAGTTTTTTCAAAAAAAATTTAAAAAAACTTATTAAACCAAATCGATTGAACTGAATGAACCAGCCAAGTTGAAATTCGACCGGTTCGATTTTTAAAACATTAAAACTAAGGACACGTGATTGTATTATATATAATTATTTGATAAATGATAAATAATGATTTAAAACTAATTTTGAGATTGAAATTAATTTATAATTGACCACATATATAATTATACAGTACAAATAGAGGTGACAAATGGGTCGGGTTAGGTCATTTTTGGATTGAAGCATGTTTCACATAGAGGTGTATTCTAGTAAGGCCGGTTTCGAGTCACTCTCGCATTTTGAGTAGATTCGAGTCACTTATTGAGTTTGCATACATAAAAGATTTTTTATCGAATTTTGGATTTACTCTTAAAAATGATATTTTGGATTAAATCAGATCATTTGTTGTTCAATTTTTTAAATGTTCATTTAGATTTTTTATTATTTATATAATATTTTCTCATAATTTATTAAGAAAAAACAATAACTATAAACAAATTATTTTTAATCAAATAGATTTTACATAAAATAGAACTTGATTAAAATTCTTTATTTTTATTTAAATGTTTAGTAACTTAAATATAATTTATTTTTTAAGAAAATAACTACACATAATGAAAACAAACAATTAAACTAAATCTATATAGAATTATATTTCAATTATAAATCATAATTTAAACTAATTTATAAACAAATATACAATGTTTAACAATAGCAAATCACTTCTACAAAAAAATTCGTGTATTATAATAAAAATTCATGTGATAAAATTAATTTTATATTAACACTTGATTTTATTGTAAAAAAAATCAAATTTGTCATAATTATTATAAAAAAAAGTAAGCATGTAATAAATTTCTTTTATGTATTGACTCAATGATCCCAAAAATTCAAAGTTTTATAAGAATTTATAATTGAGTTCATTACAGTTTAATTTAATAAATTGATTTTAATTATACCTCAAGTCAAAATCAGAATTTAGTAAAATGCATATTTATCTTCAATTAATCTTTATAATTTTACAATTAGTTCAATCAAATTCAAAATTAAGTTTAGAACTTAATTAATATAATACGTTTATTTTTATTCAATTTAATATCATTTTTGTTTGATTAAATTTATTATGCACTTCTACATGATGAGTTTTAATTTTATATTTAAAATTGAAATTAAAAATTTATATAATTCATAAAATCTCTCAATCTTTTATTTTCTAAAAAATCCTATCAATTTCTTTAAAATTAAATTTTTTATTTCAAATAATAAATTATTTAAACTATTCAATAAAATTATAAAAAAATATTTAAAAAATCAATTAAATGAGTTTAATTAAGATGATATTTTATTTTTTATTTAATTTAATCTCATTTTTTGTAATTAAATTTATTGTGTACTTTTATATGATAAATTTTAATTTTATATTTAAATTTTAAAAAATTAAATATTTTAAAGTTTAAATTTATAATTCATAAATCTTTCAATATCTCTTTAAAAAATTAATTTCAATTTTAAATAATAAATTATTCAAATTATTTAAAATGAAATTTCTAAAAAAATTTGAAAGATTAATCATATGAGGTTAATTAAGATAATACTTTTTTTACATTCAATTTAATCCCTTTTTTACTTAATTAAATTTATTATATGCTTTTATATGAAAAATTTTAATTTCATATTTAAATCTATAAATTTTCTAAATTTTAAATTTATAATTCATAAAATCTCTCAATCTCTAATGAAAGAAATTTCCCCTAGTCTCTCCTCAAAAAATTAACTTTTCTGTTTTAAATAATAAATTATTTAAACTATTTTAAAAAATTTAAAAATATTTAAAAAATCAATTAAATAAGATTAAGTAAGATGATATTTTTATTTTTCATTTAATTTTATCTTATTTTTACTTAATTAAATAATAATTTTATATTTAAATCTAAAGTTTAAAAATTTTTGAAATTCAAATTTATCATTTGTAAATCTCTCAATCTCTTATTTAAAAAGAATTTCCTTTCAATCTCTCATTGCAAAATTAATTTATACATTTTAAATGATAAGTTATTTAAACTAGTTAAAATAAAAATTTTATGCAATATTTAAAAATCAATTATATGATATGAATCTAAACATTTTCAAATAAAATTATCCCTAAATAAAAATTAAAATTTATTTGTTTATTATTTAAATATATAAAATAAAAATTTTATAATTTAAAAATATGAAATTAATATAAATTAATTATTAAATTGAGTAATAAAAATATTATCTTAGTAAGATTTAAACTTAATATTAGATCTAACTGAAAAAATATGAGTGTCAATTAAGTCTAAATATATAATTTATTAAATATGGATTTTGACTTAGGGCACAATTGAGACTAATTTTTTAAATTAAGGTGTAATTGACTGTACTAGAAGTTTTGAATATAATTAAAAATTCAAGAAAAGGTTTGAGTTTTGAGTCATTGAATCTAAAATTTTTTTATCATAATAAATGAATATATAAAATAAATTATGATATAAATTATTTTTTAGTAATATTTTGTTACAATATATTTGTGTCAAATTTTTATTGTCCGTCAAATTATATGTAAGAAAAAATAGTATTGTCACAATAATATTTTTATCACTTTATTAGATAATTTTAAAAATAATGATAAAATTATTTTATCACAATATATAACTTTTATTCTTACTAAATAACTTATCACAATAATAAAAAATCATAATCTAGACACATGAAAAAACATAGTAAAATTAATAAATTTATTAAAAATATAAAATTGTGATTATATTTTAAAAATAAAATTAAAGTTGAATTTAAATTTAATTAATTAATCTAATTATTATAACAATGAAATTGTTTCTTTTTACTTAATTATTCTATCTTATATATATATTTAATAATAAATTTTATTTTTATATTATTATTAGATCAATTTGGTCAAATCATGGCTGACCCATTTGGGTCAATTTTGATCCAATTTAAAATTTTTATAACCATTTTTGATTTGTCCGAATTTGAATTGAATTCAGGTCACCTTTTTCGAACAAGCTCAAATCAAGTTTTCGAATTGAATAAAAAATTGTCACTTCTCATAAATATATTTTTACTACTATAATTATAATCTTTTCTCAACCAAAAATGATCTTCCAACATTAATTAGTGAATAAAATCTTAAATCTTTCTATTCTTACATAGTCATCTCTAACTTCATACTTTCTTGCTAAAAAAGAGGCAATAAATCCTTATCCAATTTGAATCTATTTGAAAAAAAAAAAATCTGATATAAAATTGGAGACTTTAAATAATTTAATAAAATTAATTTAACCTAAAATTAACTCAATCTTAAATTGAGAGACAATCTAGTTAATTAAATTTAAATTATTAAAATATTTAATATTTATTTAAAAATTACCATAATATTTTTATTTAAAGAACTTAAAATTGTAAATAGTAAAATCCAACTGAAAACTCAAAAAAAATCTAATTTTTTTTTTCACATCTTGAACCAATTATCCAACTCAATCTACTTAGAATCCTAAATAATTCCATTCGTACTTACTTTGAAAATATATACTATTAAGTTAATTCAATTTAAATTTCATTTCAAAAAAAATAATTCAAAATTAATTCAATTTAAATTTCATTTTAAAAAAATATAGTTCAAAATTAACTTAACTTGAATTCTAATCCGTTTATCATTTCTATGCGAATGTTTTTATTTAGCAATTATGTTTGGTTAAACTTTGTTTTTTTTTTTTTTTTTTGGCCTCCCCAATAAGATGAGCTTTGAACGGTCACCCAAACCAATACTTAGAACCCAAACCTCCTATACAGCTCCAGCATTATAAAGTACCAAATGAACCATTGAATTTGTTTTAAAGTGACACAGGATAAAATGAAAATTTTTATCAAATTTATTTTTGAATTTGTATTATTTTGATAAAATTATTTTTAATTTTGTATTATTTCTAATTTTATATTACTTTATCATAAAAATTCAAAATATTAATTGAAAAGATATTGACTTAGTAATAACAAGTGGACGGAGAGATAATTATCCTTCATCTGCTATCACAGCCTCCTGATAAAGATAATTTTTTCTCATGTCCTTGCTTCTGCAAAAACTCCTCGCCCCTCGAGAATTTTTTACAAGACAAATATTTTTTAATTTTTATTATTTTAAATTATTTTTTAAAAATATAATTTATAAATTATAAAATAAAAATTTTTAGTAATACTTTTACACATGATTCTACTATTTTTAACTCATTTCTTTCTATATATGTTGCAATTGGATGAACAAATAAAACTATTACGCCACGAACATATCGCTCTTTTACATTCTTCAATCAATAAAATTTTATTGTTTAAGTGAAATTGTGTTTTCAGGATTTAGAGATTAAAGAATTTAGGGATTTAGAAAAAATTGTATTTTTATTGAAATCCATTTGAGTTCGGTTCTTTTAAATTGAGTTTATAATATATGCACTCTCATCATATAGTATTTTAGACGTTTACGACGAAATAATATAAGATAAAAATTAATTTTAATGAAAAAAATACTTTTATAAAGAAACAATATAAGATTAGAGGTAATTTTAAAGAAATAATATAAGTTCAGAATTTTGTTTGATACTTTGAACTCTTTTACATATTACAACATAAGAATTAAGCTTATATAAATTGAGGTAAAATTTACTAGACCCTAAGATATTGCCGAGCTATCTCGTTCCTCTTTTCCTTTTTCGTTTTTCAAAAAAAAATCTCTAAAATTAGTTATCATTTAATACAATGGACAGCCTGACATTGTATTTGAAATTAAATCTTTATTTCATATTGGAAGTGAATAAATACTTGAAATTTAATATTTTTATTAAATTTCAAAATTAAAATTCATCGCAAGGTTTTTTTTTGAGAAAATAATTCATAGTAAGTTAAGTTGTCATGAATGTACTTAAAATATAATAAGTAATTAACTTTAATTTATTATTACATTATTATATGATAATTATTTTTATAGTAATTGCAATTTAATTAAAATTTAAATTTATAATCTCAAAACTTTGAAGACACCTTAATTTCACTTCAATATTATTAAGTTAAAATTTATTTTTATTATAATTATAATTTAATATTAGCAAAACACAAATATTTTGAGCTTGATATAAATTAAATATAACATTGAAATATATTTAAAAAAAAAAAATCAACTTTGGTGTAATTTGGAAAGAAAAGAAGTGTGCACAGACTAAGACAACTGCACAGGCAACCGGCCCTCTTCTCAAAATGGCATTGGTAATTGGTTAAAAGCCTAGAAAATATACAGATGTAAGCCATGCTAAAAAGCCACATATTTCCATTCCAGACAAAAGCACACGTATAACCCATAACAGGTTTAAAAAAACAAAAAGATTGGACTTTCTTCTTTTCAGTCAATCTACACCAAAATTAGCAAACTCTTTTTTTTTTTTACCCGTCTTCTTTACCATTGTGATCATGAGCTGTCAAAATCTGAGTATTCATTTCACGGATGGATGGCATGGGATAGGTTTGATTGCTTGGTTGATCTCAGGGCCATGGTAGGTGACCCGTAATCAGCACCGTTGCTGCTAGCCACGTGCACGGTGCATTCTACTGGGATCAGACACAATCCCCTGCTCCTCAGGTCCTTCCTTGGCTCGTCTTCTCCATTTCTTTCTTCACCTTCCTAAAATTATTTCTCACAGTAAGAAAACAACAAAATATCCAAACCCAATATCAGAAAGTGGTGGAATTTCCAGTTGATGATGAAAACAATAGTGAAGTCAAAGTATGTGTTTGTGTGTGTGTGTGTGTATAAGGGATCCATAAGTGTTCCTGATGGTGTTATCAGGACCACTAAATATAACAGAAGGGACCAACATAACCTGAACCCATGTTCTGAGGTGGATTAACGTAAAAAAAATTAAAAAGACGGACGATGCTGTGGGAGTGCGACCATATGACTCACAGGTAGGTATTGCAGGCAAGGAGATAACAGCACCTGAACCTGGTCTTGCAAGAACCTGATGTATCCCATCGCTTCATGTAAAACTGATGCCGTATCTGTCTGCAATATATGTTCCAATTCCCAAACGTCCTTACTCACCATTTATTTCCAAAAAAAAAAAAATCTGTGGTCAAGAGGGCATTTAATGAATGAAGTCTATATATATATATATA
>CATIWR010262559.1:0-10429 GCA_949677035.1 Omphalea diandra | reverse complement strand
TTTTTTGTGCTTGTAATTGAACGTTCAAGTTAAATAATTATGCTACATTGCTTATTCATATTTATTTATATGAGTTGAGTGCTTTGTAGTTGTTTATTTTGCGTATGTGCACATTTTATATATAACATGCTATGAGTTGTGGTTAATATGCTTAAGACTAGTGTGATTATCTTAAGCAAAGATGATATCCAATTGTGTTTCTGGAAACAAAGACTAAGACATTGTGATTGTATTTCCAAATGGAAATAACAACCTTATTGTGAAGCCTTGTGCCAGACTAAGACATTGTGTGTGTATTTCCAAATGGAAATAACAACCTTATTGTGAAGTCTTGTGAATTTCTTTTGCTCGTTTGAGCATGTGTGAAAGAGAAATGTTTGGAGGACTGACAAGAAAATAGTGTATTGATCACATGAAGCGTTATTTTCTTGTTACACTGCCATATCGGAATCCAGGTCTGTTAAGTTATCAATGTTTGTGACTATGGATTTGTACTATGTCAATAAGGGGCATAACTACTGTCATGATCTGATATTGATAATTTAATGTGGACAGTATTGTGTTTGAGATGTCACTTTATCAATAAACTATATGTTTTCTAAAAATTGTGTGGCCACACTTGAGTTTAAAGTATTCAGTCCGAGAGTCGTTTTCGAAAATGTTTTCTTTCTTAAAACATGAAAAACGTCATAATTAATATTGCCCAAGTGGAAGAATGTTGAAAATTTTTTTATGTGAGCTAATATTAATTATGGGTTGGTTTTAATTATTTATAAAATCGACTGAATAATATAATTTATTGTTTTGGGGTAAACCCAATTAAAATGTGATTAATGAAGTTATGGGCTTGTGACATATTTTGTGGGTCGATATGGAAGACGGTCAGTGTAGGCCTCTTTTAACATGAATCTGTGATGGATGGACCTGTTAAAATTTATTATAAATAGGCTAGGTCCCCTCTCTTGCCTTCATAACAGAAAACTCTAGTTGCTACACCAATTGTAGCCGTCTTTAAGAAGGTCAAGGAGAGGAAGATCTAGGTTTCGTTTTTCAACCGTTCTGACAAATTTTTTTCAAGTGGTTTAATTTCAGCTTTTAAAATTATGACTCAAAATAATTTGTGATTCAACGCGGAGATAAGTACGTAATTTATTTCCGTTCAATTATTGATTTGGTATTCTAAATTTTATGTACAAGATCCTACGTTAAATATATTACATCATAGGTATCCTTTAAACGCTTCCAGGTGTCACATTTCAGCTTATAAAAAAGCATGCCTCTAAAATTTAAATCAAGAACCTTCACGTTGAAAGGACTATTTAATGATCTAATGTCTCATTATAGCAACAGATTTTGCATCGGCGGCTCACGTATGACTGACCCCAAACAGATGCGATGCAAATTTATTGTTGACACCGTCAGAATAGGTGTAATAAATAGTAGTGGTAAAGACATTCTCTTCACTTTCCGGCATTTCAAAGGTGGTTGCAGGAAAATTGAGTTGTGCAAGTACACAGTCCAGAGTCGCATCTAATAGAATTTTAACTGTTTCCATATGTAAATTTTATACCAAAATTAGTTCTTATACAGGTGTTGTGAAAGAAACAATCCTTACAATTTCAATACAAATTTAAAAATAGTCCTAAAATATACAATGGGCATTTTACATAACACGATTGGTTGAACCTATTGTTAAAAAATAAATTTTATATATAAATTATTGCCTCAATAAAATATAAAATTTACACAAGTAATTTATCGAAAGTGACACTATGAGTGGAAAAAAATATAAATACAAAGGGTACAGAAGCTAGAGGTTGTTTGCTTTAGAACATGGAAAACAATTATTGTGACACATTATTTTGGATTTGTGATAAACAAAAACAAATGTTTTAAGAAGTTGATCATTTATTCAAACAGAAAAACCAGTGCTAGGTACATCTTTCAAAATGAGAGGTTGAACAGGCACAGGGACCTCATTTGTCCCGACTACGTCCTGCTCCATGGAGGTAAAATAATGTGCCATGGAGTGAGCAACTCCATTGGCACTCCTCTTAACAAAAACGAACTCCCTAATTTGCAGTTGGTTGGCCAAGCTTCGAATATCCTCAACAATTAGATATGTTGGAGTTTAGTCCAATTATTCCAGAAAGGGGATCCCCTTTCACCATATTTGTTCCTTCTCTGTGCAGAGGGGCTTACTTCTTTAATCAGTGATTATGAACAAAAACAGCTTATTCAAAGGTGTAAGGTTGCTCAAAATGCCCCAAATATCTCACACTTGTTCTTTACCGATGACAGCTACTCGTTCTTTCGTGCTAATGTGCAAGAGTGGGACAGAGTTAAGGAGATTTTGAAGTTCCATGAGTCAGTCTCAGGGTAGGTTGTGAATTTTCAAAAAGTCCAGCTTATTTTTTAGTGCTAATGTGCTTGAGAACAAAAGAATTGACGTCAGATCGTTTCTCAATGTGAGAGAACAACAAGACCAAGGTTTCTATCTTGGTATGCCGTCCATTGTACGAAGGGATAAGAAGGCAATCTTTGCGTATATAAAAGAAAGGGTTTGGAAAAGAATTTCAGGGTGGAAGAGTCGTTATTTTTCAACTGCAGCTAAGGAGATTCTTATTAAGACTGTGGCTCAATCACTTCCCACGTTGGTAACGAGTGTTCTCTATTTACCGTTAGATCTTTGCGCTGAATTGGAGCGGATGCTCAACTCATTCTGGTGGGGATCTGAACCGGGTAGAAAGGGGATCAGATGGATGAGATCGAAAAGACTTTGTGAAAGAAAAGCCAATGGGGGTACCTGGCACTCCTGGAGAAGCAAGAATGGAGATTCATGAATGATCCAAACTCACTGGTTTCTCGAGTGTTTAAAGTTAGGTACTTTCCAGGAGTTCATTTTATAGAGGCTTGTCTGGGTAACAATCCCAGTTATGTATGGAAAAGTATCTTATCGACTCAGCAATTGCTCAGAGGTGGAGTGTATAGGCGGGTTGGCAATGGAATATAAATGTATGGAGAGACCTATGGCTACCAGGGGATGATTCATTTGTTAGTTTAGAAGTGGGTCTTGAAGACATTACCGTCTATAATCTAATCAAGGTTACTGAGAGACAATAGGACCAGGAGGTGTTGAGATCCTTGGCTCAATGATAGAAAAATTAATTTGATTTTGGAAATTCCTTATTAATGCAGTAGAGGATAATTGGTTATGGAGGTGGGATAGGAAGGCCCACCATACGGTGCGTGGTAGGTATAGGGCCTTAAGCACAAATAGTGTGCCTAGTGGGGATGGAGGGCATACTGTTCTTTGGAAGGCTTTGTGGTCTCTAGTGGTGCCGCCAAAGGTAAAAGGTTTTCTATGGTGGGCTTGCAAAGGAATTCTTCCTACTAGGGAGGCTTTGTTAAAGAGAAAGGTGAATGTGAACGAGTTATGCCCAGTATGCACTCCCCAATAATTAGTGACCCAAGCTTGCACTTTCCTCACCAACTGGTCAACAGCACAGAGCCGGATTGAAGGGGTGAGGTCCTGACCATATGGCAGAAGCCAAAGCATCAATGGGTGAAGTGCAATGTTGATGAGGCTGTGTTTCAGAGTTTAAATCAGCCGGGGTTTGGTTGGGTAATTAGAGATGAGATGGGTAGTTTCATTGCTTCAAAGAATGGATTGATTGCATGGTCCTTTGGATCCTAAAATAGCCGAGGCATTAAGCAAGCGGGAAGCTCTCAGTTGGATCAAGATGCTAGGTATGTGTAATGTTGAAGTGGAGTCTGATGGTCAGATTATTGTTCATGCTATTGCAGACTTTAGTGTTGATAATTCATATTTTGGCCTTGTTATCCAAGATCATAAGCTTCTTTTGAGTGCTATTAGCAACGCACATGTTGTGTTTGTTAAAAAGGCCTGCAAATGTTGTAGCTCATTGCTTGGTAAGAGTTGCGTGTTCTCTGTCTGGCTCTAATGAGTGGATTTTGTCTCCACCTCCGTTTCTTCTAAATGTTATTAGCTATAGATTCAGTTTAATGAATTCTTCTTCGACTCTAAAAAAATTTTTTCTAGCAGCAATTTCCTCTTTTAATGTCTTTTAACACTGATGCGTGATTCAATAGCTACCAATAATTTATAAAAGATCTTTTAGTCTTAAAACTGACATAAATAACCTAATCTATGTGAATGTTTATATATTTTAATTGATGAATAGAGGATAACCTGTACAATATAAATAAATAAATAAAGTCGTTTGTTAATACTTATAGAATTTGTTTTCATAACTAATTTTACAAATTAATTTATATTATAATAAAGAGTTTAATATCTTATTTATTAAACAAATTAAGACAGGATATTCCAACTGTTCATAATACTAAAACAATAGCCATTTAAGGCAGATAAATAAACAGAAAATTTTTTGTCTAACATTAAAAAGAAGACAAATAATATTAGGAAAAAAAACATTAACTAAAAAAAGCTAATATACATTATAAATCCAGCCCAAACTAATTACAAAATTAAGCTTTTGCAATAATGTAAGCATATGTAATCAGTTTGATTAAATAATAAATGGCCAGAATATAATTAATAACTATTGCAATATCGACATTTTAAAATATATTTCAAATCCATTACCAACAGTGTAGTTATCCCTCCAAAGCATTACAAATTACATTTATATAGTAAATAATTCGTCCGCCAATTTACTATACAGAAATCATAAACAGTTTATAATGCTCAAAGATAACCTCTTTGCAGTGAAGTTCAATATACAAAATTTTTGTCCATGCTTAAAACGAAAGCATAGAATATTAGAAGAAAACATTTTTCTCCATTGCACAGAGATACACCAAACAGTTAAAAAATATAACAATAACAACATAAATAGATTGCTAACCAGAAGCTGATTTCAAATAATAATCCAAAAAAATTGATTGAAAATAATTTCAGATTTTAAAAGCATGACTTCACCACGGGAGTATGCAAGAAAAGAAAATAAAATACCAGAATTAAAAATAATTCACCTAACGCACAGAAAGGTAACAACTAAAGCAATAAAATTAAGCACTAACAAAGATGGAAAAGAGTCATCACAAAGCCATGAATTTAAAAAGCTAAATGCATTGCAAACCATTATCAATGCTAAAATAACAATAAATCAAGGAAATATAAAATGAAATATAGAGCTTACAGTGATGAGCAAAGAAGGAGAGACAGTAGAAACAGTGCAACTGAAACTTCTGTTTCAAATTAACTAAGAGTTAGGGCAAAGGAAAGTGAATTCTTGTGCTTAAGTATTATAAACACATGTAAGATGATATACTATCAAATAAAGCACTGTAATAAGCAAAAAGTATAGAAAAAATATATATGCCTGAGGAAATTTTTTTTAATTTTCAGTAGGCAATTAAAAAAAGCTATAAACTTAAAACTTTAAAAAAAAAAAAAAAGAAAAGGGAAAGAAAACATAATAAACAATAAAGAGTGGAAGTTGAAGTTAAAAGCAATACTTAGTGAAATACAAACAATGAACTAGGAATTTGGTTTTTTCAAGCAGTAAAACAAAGTAAATAACATAAAAATATAAAAATGATAATAGATAAATAAATTATTTATGTTGGAAAAAGTCCTGATAAAACGCAACTTATAGGAACAATACATATCAGAAACTTGTAACTTCCCAAAATAATTAAAAATAAACTGAAGATGACAAAACATTGGTTTATATACAAAACAACACGTTGTATATGACATAAGTGAAGAAAGTAGCCAAAAACTACAAGGTACCATTCATAAGACTGAGGAAATAAATGTCGAGGAAAAGAAAAATTGCATTAATGCGAAAAGCTAGAGAAGATAAATGATAGGTAAGAGAACTTACGCAAAAGGAGCTAGTGTAGATCAAGACAGCATTAAATGTCAGAGATGGCAGTCTTTGTAAACAACATTCCACTAGGTTAAAGAGGGAGAAGATGTTGTCGTTAGTGGGCTTCTAAAATGTTACAGAAGTAATGCAAGAAAAGAATAGAAATTGTTCAGAAAAGCAACAGAGCATTAAATGTTTCTGGAAATTATGTGATGTGCATGTACGTTAAGGTTTGAGTTAAAAATAGTTTAAAGACATAAGCAAGAGTACCGTGATGAGAATATCACAACATTCAACACGATAAAACATGATTAGGGAAGATATGTTATGATGATTACCGCTACCTCTGGCCAAAAAACACGCCACTCTAATGACATACTAATACATAAATTAATAGATGCACAATTATATTAATGATATAAATTTGCAATTATCATTCCATCAAATTTAAATAAATTAAATATAGGGTCTATAGATAATAGTATAATCATAATACCACGGTTGGTATAAGTGAATACCTAAGCTAATACAACTTTACATACAAGTGTCAAGTTCAGAAAATGCATATATATTTATTCTCAAAAGAATATTCCTAGATAACTGCAACCCCAACAGATAAAACAAAAATCAAACTAAGTAACTAATTTAAAATTCCAAAGCTATTACAAAATAAAGCATAAGTTCTATAGGAGATAATATAACAACGATGACATTGTTCACATGTCAAGAAGAGGGTCGTAACAATAATATTACGCATAGAATTAAAAAAGTGAAGTTGGAAGGGAAAGAAAACCTAGTTTACAATAATAAAAGAGCATGCATACCTGAATAAGACAACGAAAGATAAAACAGAGTAGGGACTAATTATGAAATTTTAAAAACAAAAAAACACAGCCAATTAACTCATTTCCAAGTAACAGAATAAGTTAGACAAAACTAAAGTTGGAAAAATTACCATCGATAACACCGCTAGCATTCAAATTAAACCACAGCAACAGCATTATTAATCACAGAAAATAATACGAAATGAAAAGAAATAATAAACAAACCCAATAGCATAGCAAGCCAATTAATAAAAGCCACAATTTCAAAACAACATACCAAAAGAATTAAACATGCAAAATATGCAAATAATGAAGAACACCATTCACCCTCGTTGCAGACAATAATATTTTGTCATAAAAAACATATACATGAATTTATCATCTTACTACAAATGGAAAATCCCGAATCGATTATAAGATGAAAAACATTGGAAATACAAAGCACATGTAATAGAAGTAGAAGAACAAAAATCAAATAATCACCAAAACTGTATAATTTCTTCCATTAAAATGAAATCTCATACAAGCTCTAAACAGCAATTAAAAATTATTAAAAAAAATTGGCCTACAGTCCAACCAAAACGTATAGCCCCATTAATGTAAGATTCCTCAGTAAATACAAACTTAAGGAAAAAACCATGCATTGCCAACACAGTAAACTTTTGAGGTTAAAAACATTCATAACTTCAAACCAAACTCCATACATAATAACTCTGTAAACAAACCAAACCCACCAGCAAAGACCAGAGAAAAACAAACATGATCAATATATCCATTTCTCCAAATATAGGCCATCTAAAATCCCCGAAAAAGACATGCATTAGAAAAAAAAAAAAAAACCTTTATGATTAAAAACAGACATTCCCGACTACAAACCCAACCCCAGAGATATGAAGATTAGAAAATAAACCAAATCAGATCAAGCAGTATCATCTTCAAATAAAATAATCACAATATATAAAGGTAGAAGCCATCCCAAGCCCACAATAAAACATGTAATGAAACCGTCATCACCAGTGGGAGTTAGAAGGATTAATTACTCTAAACCCTCTAATGTTTTTCATATTTAATAAAGTTGCTCCTCACTTTTTAATATTATACTAAATCACCCCCTCACATTTGCCTCCATTACATTAAAAAGTCTTTCGACATTAAAAATGTCATTTTTCGTGTTAGTCAAAAAAAAAAATCAAGTCAAAAGTGAGTTTTGTATTTTATTAGGTTAATTACTTTGAACCCTTAGTGTTTGTCATATTTAACTAAATCATCTCTCTTTTTTAAAATATTATATAAAGTCATCCCTCACGTTTGTCTCATTGCACTAAAAAAAACTTAAGATGTTGATATGAATTTAATGAAATGACTTTTTAGTGTAATAGAGCAAAATGTGAGGGATGATTTAATATAATATTGAAAAGTGAGAAACGATTTAGTTAAATATGGCGAATATTAGAGGGTTCAGAGTAATTAACCCAAGCTAGAAATAGAAGATATGGATTAATAAAGAGGGAACAAATGGGACAATAAATATTTTGTAAATTGGAGAAAATAAAACCCTAAAGAAAACATTTTAGTCAACATTATGAAGAATGGAAAGGAAAAAGCAAGAGGATGCAAATCCTTTTTTTTTTTTTTTTTCCAAACATAGCAAGAATGAAGAATAAAGAAAGTAGAGCAATAACATAAATAAATAAGAAAACATGGGAAGATCACAAAGGAAAACAACATCAAAAGAGCAATGAGGCTAAATTTTTGGAAAACAAAGAGACAAAAGACGTGTTGAAGCAACTACTTTCGGTTGATGATGATTAAAGTTGCTGCTATTGTTGGATTGAAGATGTAGTTGCAACTGCTGTGTTGGAGTTTGAGTGACAGCTAGTGTTGTAATTTTTTATGATTTATTATATATTTTAGTCTTTAGTCTACTCACTTTTGATTGCATTATTTTATGAAGTATGGTAGCAGATTTTTGCTTGATTTAAGCAAATATATATGAGAACAAATCTTGTATAAATTAAGGAAAAGTTGATGTATTAGTTAAAGGTTATTTTTAAGCCATACTCTTGTACTTTTTGTAAACAATATTTATATCAATGAAGTAAGAGAGCTTTTATTGCTCTTCTCCACATTTACTTTCTCTTTGTTTTCATTATTCTCACTCTTTAAACTTCAATAATATCCATCAAATGGTATCAAAGCATTGTTGATCTTAGAAGGCCTGAAAGGGGGTAAATTGCACCAATGGTAACTGAATTTAGTCATAATTCTATTATGGATAGAATTTATAAAATTTATACAATTTGGTCATTTAACCATTACAAACATTCTATTGAAGTCTAATGATTTTTTTATTAATTAATCACCAAACTAATAACCTAACAATATGATTGGCAAACCCATATCATTTATAGCCCCACCAATCACTCTCACATGACTTTTTTTTTTTTCTAGTAACATTGAGTTGATATAAGATTTACTTTGATTTATATTAATCTAATTATGAGACAAAATGTGATATAAGAGCGATTGTGGGTTCATATGTGATATAAGTTTACAATTTGATTTCTCATCATTAGTTTGGTGTTTGATTATTCAAAAATTAGATCATTAGACTTCAATAGAATATTTGTAATAGTTAAATGATCAAATTGTATAAATTTTAAACTTATGACCATAATAGAATTATGACCAAAGTTCAATGACCATTAATGCTATTTATCCCACCTTAAAAGAAGAAAAAACTAGTGTGTGAAAGAAGAGAGAACTAGCATGTAAAAGAGAGAAAACTAGTGAGTTAAACCCCACAAAAAACAACCATAAAACATGAAATCTCAGTCATGGATTCACAACATTTTTAAGAACAACTTTTTCAATCTTTGCTAGTGAGAATTACCATATTTTGGCTGTAAAAATGAAGGTCTATTTGAGAGCATTTGATATATAGGAGCTTATCGAGACAAGGAAGGTTCCAAATCGTCTTCCAAAAAAACCAACTTTAAATTAGATCAAACATCCATGTGAGGGAGTTTCTAAGAGATATAAGGCTCTCTCTTGCTTACACTCAATTGAAAAGTAAGGTGATCTTCACTAGGATCATGGCTTACAACACTGATAAGCAAGCATGGGATAAATTGAATGATGAATTTTAGGGTAGTGAGGAAGACTAAGCAAATGCAGGTGTTTAACTTGAGAAAAGAAATTGAGTTGTTGTGAATGAAAGACTTTAAACTACCAGGTATATGTTGACAAAGTTATGAAGGTTGTGAATCAATTTAGATTGCTTGGAAAAGATCTCCTTGAGAAGAGGATTATTTAAAAAGGTCATGATGACTCTTTTAGAGAAATTTAAAGCAAAAATCTCCTTTTTCAAAGAATATTGGGACTTAACATAACTCACTTTCACTGAGCATGTCAATGCTATGCAAGCTATTGAGTAGAAAAAAACATTTAGAGAAGAAGAGTACTTTGAGTGTGTTTTGTTTACAAACCAAAAAGTTAAGGCTCAGTCAAGTGCTAGCAGTAGTAAACAATCTAATGACAAGAAGGACAAAGATAAGCAAGCTAGTGGTGGAGGTAGATGTTGGCCCTAGTGCACCAAGAAGGGGGGGTTGAATTGGTGGGAAATTTGAACTTTTAATTTTGGAGGAAACACACAAGAATGAAAGATTAGAGAAAGGGTAAGAGAAGAATGAACACAAGAGTTTTATAGTGGTTCGGGTATTAACCAACCCTACGTCCACTCCC
>CATIWR010262469.1:0-22594 GCA_949677035.1 Omphalea diandra | reverse complement strand
AAGAGATCTACCTCAATTACTCCATAATTCTCACTAACCATGCATGATTAACATGTCATGAGATGTTAATTCCAGTTAAGAAGAAGATAAATTTACTTACCTACTGTCCCAGAATTGAAAAACCCTAGGCAGCTCACTCTTCTACATAACCTTTGAACAACTCTCGTCTCTTTTTAATTTATAAGTCGGAGAAAACATCCCTTTTATAATCTCTGCACTTGATGTTATTTGTTCAGAGAAAACCCAGGTCCAAGTTGTTTCTTGCCACCATTAATCAAAAGTTAGACAAGATGTTGAGAATGATGAAAAGGAGATTCCTATTTCTCTCACATCTTCACAGTGACATGGTGGATCTTCAAGAGAAGTTTAGGGTTCCTCCTTGTCATCTTTTGGACTTCACCGAATTTGAAGAAAAATAAGATGGAGATGGCAATGAAGAAGTTGAGGATGGGGGTGAAGCAGAAGGAGCCACACATGAGCAAGTGGAAGGAACTTCTAGAGATGATGATAAATCTCCATCCTTCTAGATTAGGAATCCTTTGTATTTTTTTTGTTTTTATGTTTATGTTTATGTTTCAAAATATTGTGATCCCACAGTTAAATAAATAAATTTGTGTTTCTTTGCAAACTCTTGTTTTATGTGGTCGATGCATTTTATTTTATAATTTTGCATTCTTATTTTGTTCCTTATGTATACTTATGCTTATTTTTCTTTTCCCTTTTATCTTTTCACCTTCTTTTTGATCTTGCCAAAGGGGAGAGATAGAAACTAGAAATAATTTAAGTCTAAGAAGGAGAGAAAATAATTTACAAAAAGATAGCATAAGTTGAGGGGGAGCATCATACCTTCATACTTAAGATTTTTTTTTAAATGATTGAATGTCATACTTAGGAATTTCACCTTAAGTATTCATTGAATCATATTATACTCCAACTTCACATTTTTGCATTATTTTTCTCCTATGGATCAATCTAAGTTGTCAAAATAAAAAAGGGGGAGATTGTTGGACAAAAATGGTTAATCCTAAGTCTTGAACCTCTTTTGATATTGACAAAGGAGATTGATCAATTATAATATTTCAATTAAGTGTTGTTTTGCATTTTGTTGTTAGTCTTTAAATTGGATGTTGGATGGAGCCCATAATCTCTAAAGAAAGCAAAGTGTCTCTTAATTTGTGACTGCAACTTTATACATTGCTACCACGACTTAGATTAAGGTAGGTTGATAAATTGGACAGATGAATTCACATGCCACTTCTCTGTCGCGACCCATCCAAAGATAAGAGAACCACAGTCACAAACAAATTTATAGCGAGTGTCACGCCTTAGTCGCGATTGCAAATTTTAAAGTAATTCAAGAGGGAATCAAGTCCACAACCACAACATGACAAATGTCCTAGGTGATCGTTGGAAGATAAAAATCGATAGCAACTTGTGGATAGCGATCGCGAATCATGAAGAAGAAGATAAACATTTTGACAGACTAATTCATGTCCTAAATCACGTCCTGTACAAGAAAAATTGCGACTGTTGCTTTTGTTAACAGGTGAAAGGTAACAGCTATATTTTTCAAGTGAACTGATGAGAATATGCCACGTGGACTAGCCACTAGACACAAATGGGGATTTTCGCCTAAATTTTTGGCTCTCGTATGGAAAATTGGAAAATCGCGACTGTGAAAGAGTAGTAACGATTGTGAATTAAGCCTGACAAACATTTAATGCAAAATCTGTCTAACATACTTTAGAGATTTGCTATCAATTTTATTGCAACGTCTCTTTGGTGGGTAGAGGCTATAAGTACCTTACCAAACAGATGTAAATGCAAGAGAATTCATTAATTTGTAATCCAAACTCTTACAATTTTGCTACTCAATCCTTTCTATTCTTTAAGTGATTATTTGGTGTGAGCATAAACACCATTTTGTGAAGGTTAAAGTGTGAGCCTGTAAAAATAGTAAAGAGAGGTTGTTGTGTGAGCCTTAAAAACACAAGTGTAAAGGTAGTTGTGTGAGCCTCAAAAACACAAGTGTAAAGGTTTTTGTGTGAGCCTTGAAAACACAAGTGTAAAAGTTAGGTGTGTACTTAGAAACACCATTTGAAGATAGTGGAACACCCAATTATAGAGAATTGGGGAATGAACATAGGGCTGATTATACCCGAACCACTATAAATCTTGTGTCTCTCTTTTACTCATTTTCCTTCTTAATTTCTTGTTTTAATTTTTATACACCAATTCAACTTCTCTTCTTGGTGCCTAGGGCCAACAACAACAAACTTTCCCTTTACCTTCATCAACTAAACAACAACAATAGGATGATGTGTTATCCAAAATTCTACATAAAGTTAACACATGCATTGAAGGCCAACTGATGTTAGAGCAGAATTTCAATTGTAGTCATTCGTATTGAAGTGCAAGAACTACATAGGAGATTGAGAAATTCATCACCTTAAAGTGTTGATAATGATAGACATGATTATCATGACACACACAAATAAACAGAAGGTGATGGCAATCCTATTGAAGAAGGATATGAAGGATAAGATGTCGAAGTGCCCTAGCAATAGGATGGCACACTTAATATGTTAGCCTCAGGTTCAGTAGACTAGATGCATTGTGTTATAGTTAGACAATGTTAATATTATTTTGGTATGAGGTGCAGTAATTAAATTATAAACATTCTTACGTGGCACAATCCTTGAAAACTAGTGCACAACCTATGGCAATGCATATTTCCTTTCACAAGCAATTATAAAGAGGTACAGGAATGGGCTGTTAGCCCTAGGCACTAAGAATTTATTGTGATTCGGGTATAATCGACCTTGTGTCCACTTCCCAATTCTCAGCAATTGGGTGTTCCACTATCTTTAAATGGTGTTTCTAAGCTCACACCTAACTTTTACACTTGTGTTTTCAAGGCTCACACAACAACCTTTACACTTGTGTTTTTGAGGGTATAATCAACCCTGTGTCCACTTCCCAATTCTCAGCAATTAGGTGTTCCACTATCTTCAAATGGTGTTTCTAAGCTCACACCTAACTTTTACACTTATGTTTTCAAGGCTCACACAATAACCTTTACACTTGTGTTTTTGAGGCTCACACAACAACCTCTCTTTAGTGTTTTTACAGGCTAACACTACAACCTTCACAAATGGTTTTTATGCTCACACAAAACAATACTTAAAGAATAGAAAAGATTGAGAAGCAAAATTGCAAGAGTTTGGATTACAAATTAATGAATTCTTTGCCATTTACATTTGTTTGGTGAGGTATTTATAGCCTCTACCCACTAAAGAGATGTTACAATAAACTGGTAGCAAATCTTTAAAATATCCTAGACAGATTTTCCATTAAATGCTTGTCAGGCTCCATTCACAATCGCTACTATTCTTTCGCGGTCGCGATTTTCTAATTTTCCATATGAGAGCCCAAAAATGCAACGAAAATCCCCATTTGTGTCTCATGGCTAGTCCATGTGTCATATTCTCATTGGTTCACTAGAAAAATATAGTTGTTGCCTTTCATTTGCTCATAAAAGTAGCGGTTGTAATTTTTCTTATATAGGCTGCGACTTAGGATGCAAATTCGTCTGTCAAAATGTTCATCTTCTTTTTCATGATTCACGGTCGCTACCCAGAAGTTGCCATTGCAATTTTTGTCTTCTAACGATCACCTGGGATACTTGTCATGCTGTGGTTATGGACTTGATTCCCTATTGAGTTACTTTGAAACTTGTAGTCGCCACAAAGGCGTGACACATATCTTGAATTCTTCTATGACTTTGGCACTCCCATCTTTGGATGGGTCGCAACGGATAAGTGACTTGCAAATTTGCTTGTCTAATTTTTCAACGTGCCTTAGTCTAGTTTGTGGTCGCGATATTTGAAGTTGCGTTTGTGAATTAGGAGACACTTTGCTTTCTTTAGAGATTATGGACTTCATCTAACTTTCAATTTAGAGACTAACTAAAAACTGCAAAACAACACTTAATTGAAACATTAAAATTAATCAATCTCCTTTGTCAAGATCAAAAGAGGTTCAAGACTTAGGATTAACCATTCTAGTCCAACAATCTCCCCCTTTTTTATTTTGATGACTTAGATTGATCTAAAGGGAAAACAATGCAAAAATATTAAGTTGGAGTGAAGTTTGATACAATGAATACTACTTAAGGTAAAATTTCCTAAGTATGATAGTTTGATGCTCCCCCTTAACTTATGCTATCTTTTTGTAAATTATTTTCTCTCCCTCTTAGACTTAGATTATTTCTAGTTTCTATGTCTCTTAGATTATTTCTAGTTTCTATCTCTCCCCCTTTGGCAAGATCAAAAAGAGGGTGTAAAGATAAAAGAGAAAAAAAACAATCATAAGTGTACATAAGAAGCAAATGAAGAATGCAAATTAGAAAGATAAAATGCATCAATCACATAAAATAAGAATTTGCAAAGAAACACAAATTTATTTATTTATAACTGTGGGATCACAATATTTTGAAACATAAACACAAAAACAAGAAAGTACAAAGGATCCCTAATCTAGAAGGATGGAGAATCATCATCATCTCCAGAAGTTCCTTCCTATTGCTCATGTATGGCTCCTTCTTTTTCATCCCCATCTTTAACTTCTTTATTGCCATCTTTATCTTGTGAATCCTTAGATTTAGTGTAGTCCCGAAGATGACAAGGAGGAACCCTTAACTTCTCTTAAAGATCCACCATGTCACTATGAAGATGTAAGAGAAATAAGAATCTCCTTTTCATCATTTTCAACATCTTGTCTAACTTCCGATTGATGGTGGCAAGAGACAACTTGGACTTGGATTTTGGTTGAGGAGGAGGGACTGGAATTGTGAATTTTGAAAAATAATTGTGATCCACTTTCCTATATCAAACACAAATACCACAAATCAACAAATAGCAATACACTTAGCAATTTCACATATAAGATAAAAAATTTTCACTTTAGGGAGCTTCCATCAAGTATTCCTAATTTTCTCTTAATGAAGTTCATTCTCTCATCATTTAGTGGTTTAGTGACAAGTTGATGATTTGTGTCAATAAATTCTAACACAACATCACCCTTTTGCACATGATCTCTAAGAAAATGATGTCTAATATCTATGTATTTGCTCCTAAAGTATTGGATGGGATTCTTATAAAGATTAATAGCACTTGTGTTATCACATTTAATAGGAATGTGATCAATCACTTTGCCAAAATCCTTCAATTGTTGTTTCATCTGAAGGACTTGGGTGCAACAACAATCCGCAGCTCCATACTCGGCTTTTGTGGCGGATAAGGCAACCGACACTTGCTTTTTACTAAACTAAGAAACTAAACATTCTTCTATAAATTGGCAAGTCCTGGGTGTGCTTTTTCTATCTAATAAGCTACCAACATAATCTGCATCCGAATATCCTACGAGACTAAAGGAAGAATCCCTAGGATACCATAACCCTAAGTGAATTGTGCCATGCAAATATTTAAAAATTCTCTTAATAACATTAAAATGAGACTCTTTAGGAGAGGATTGGAACCTAGCACACATACTAACACTAAACATGATATCTGGCCTAGAAGCAATAAGATAAAGCAGAGATCCGATCATACCTCGATATCTCTTTTCATCTACCGTCTTGCCTAATTCATCCTTATCTATCTTGATGGTACCACTCATTGGGGTTTTAGCTACTTTATAACCATCCATGCCAAATTTCTTGAGTATCTCCCTTGTGTATTTGGCTTGGTTGATGAAGATCACTTCCTTGGATTGCTTGATTTGTAGACTAAGAAAGAACTTGAGCTCTCCCATCAAGCTTATTTCAAATTCCTTAGTCATACACTTTGCAAAATCCTCACAAAGAGATTCATTAGTAGCACAAAAAATGATATCATCAATATATATTTGAATAATTAATGTGTCATGTTTGTGCTTTTTAACAAAAAGTGTGGTATCTGTCTTTCCTTTTTCAAAATCATTTTTCAAGAGAAATGAACTAAGCCTTTCAGACTAAGCTCTTGAAGCTTGTTTCAAATCATATAAGACTTTGTTCAATTTAAAAACATGGTTTGGAAAACAATGTGACTCAAAACCGGGAGGTTGTTCAACATAGACTTCTTCCTCAATGATTCCATTCAAAAATGCACTTTTCACATCCATTTGAAAAAGTTTAAAATTCATGTGACATGCAAAGGCTAAAAGAATCCTAATAGCCTCTAATCTTGCTACGGGGGCAAAGGTTTCATCATAATCTATGCCTTCCTCTTAGTTGCATCCCTTAGCAGCCAATCTAGTTTTATTTCTAGTTATGAAACCTTGCTCATCTAACTTGTTTCTAAACATCCACTTACAACCTATAATTGGGTGTTCTTTAGGCCTAGGGACAAGTTCCCATACCTTATTTCTCTCAAATTAGTTGAGTTCCTCTTGCATAACATGTATCCAACTCTCATCATCAGGAACCTCATTAATTGATTTTGGCTCAAGTTGAGAAACAAATGCAAGATTATTATCTAAACGATTAAGTTGAGATATAATACTTACACCCTTAGTTAGATGTATCACCAATGATCAAGTCCTTAGGGTGATACTTGGAGAATCTCCAATCCTTGGGTAGATCTTGGCTTGGCTTTACTTGTTGATGATGTTGGTCTTCATCTACTCTTGATGAATCACCTTCTTCTTTATCTTCTTTTCTTGTACAATTTTCCAATTCCAACTTCTCAAAGTCACCTAAAAGATCATTAACAAAAATACTTTTCCTAAGATCAAGTTTACTAGATTCATTAAAAACAACATTCATAGAGTCTTCAACTACCATTGAACTTTTGTTAAAGACTCTATATGCCTTACTTGAGGTGGAATATCCCAAGAAGATACCTTCATTGGTTTTAGAATCAAACTTCCTAAGATTATCCTTAGTGTTTAAAATATAATACTTACATCTAAATACTCTAAGTTTAAAATATAATACTTACATCCAAATACTCTAAGGTATGATATCTTGGGTTTTCTACCATTCCATAACTCATAAGATGTTTTATTGAGAATGGGTATTGTAAAAACTCTATTTGCAATATAACATACAGTGCTAATGGCTTCGCCCTAAAAGTAATTTGGTAGAGAATACTCATTGAGCATTGTCCTAGCCATTTCCACTAATGTTCTATTTTTCCTCTGTACAACACCATTTGTTATGGTGTTCTAGGAGCTGAAAAATTATGAAAAACTTCATTCTCCAAGCAATAATTTTTAAATGACTCATTTTGAAATTCCTTTCTATGGTCACTTCTCATAGAAGATATGAAGTCACCTTTTTCATTTTGAACCCTTTTTACAAAGATTTTAAAAGCATCAAATGAATCATTCTTATGAGCTAGAAAAGATACCCAAGTAAACCTAAAGTAGTCATCTATAAAGACTATTGCATAGTGCTTTCCACCTAAGCTAGCACTTCTAGTGGGTCCTATCAAGTCTATATCAATAAGTTAACGGGGTCTAGTTGAACTTACAACATTTTTGGTTTTGTGAGAGGCACGGTGTTGCTTCCCCATTTAACATGGATCACATGTCTTGTCTTTGAAGAAGTTTAGCTTGGGAAGACCTTCCACTAAATTTCCTTTTAGATAGGCTTTGAAGAAGATCCATGCTTGCATGTTCAGGCCTTTTATGCCACAATCAAGCTTTATTGCTTAAAGATATAAGACAGTTAAAAGATTGGTTAGCCAAATTGTCTATGTCAATTGAGTAGGTATTGTCTTTCCTTTCACCTTTGAAATAACCTCATCATCCACTAAAGTGGTGACTCGGCATTCCCTAGGATCAAAGGTGACTTTGTTACCTTTGTCACACAATTGACTTACACTTAAAAAATTATGTTGTAAGTCACTAACTAAAAGAACATTATCAATTAAAGAGCAACCATTCTTATCAATGGTTCCAATGCCAATTACCTTACCCTTGGCATTGTTACCAAATGTGATATCTCCACCTTCTTTTTCCTTCAATGCCGTGAATAGCTTTCTATTTCCAGTCATATGCTTAGAACATCTACTATCCACATGCCAATTGCTTGATTTGATGGCTGCCACACTCCCCTACACAATAAAAATAAGTTACCTTTTCTTAGGTACCCAAGCACACTTGGGTCCTAGGGGGCTAGGATTTGAAGGGTCTTCTAGTTTAAGGTGAGCCTTCCTAATATAACAATGAATATTGATGTGTCCAAATCTCATGTAATAATGGCATTAGAGTTTAGGCTTAGGAGTCTTTCTCCTATGCACATGTTTAGTATGAGTAGGAGGCCTTCTCATACCTTGACCATGTGAATGCATGCATGTACATGTATGATGAGTAGGAGTAGAAAATTTCTTATAAGAATGTCCATGTTGTTTGTTGTACATATATGCATGGTTAGTTGTTTGAGTCTTGGCTCTTAAGCTTGGGGAAGCCTTCCCTTTGGCCTTAGGCTTAGGAGGCTTAGTGCTAGGAGCACTTTTCTTCCCAATTGCCTCAACCCTTGAGGTTTGAGGTTTTGAAGCTCTAACAAATGTGGTTTGAGATGATGAGGAGGCTCCATTAAAGCCTAGACCATGTCTAATTAGTGATGGTCTTTATGACACAATCAATGTGTCCAAGGTTTCTTTTCCTTTATGGAATTTGGAGATTGAGCTTCTAAGCTCAATGACTTCTCACTTTAAAGTGTCATTCTCCTTTCTTAGTGAAGCCATTGAAGAAGATGATGTAAAAAGACTATCCACAGATTTTTTGAGCTCATCATTATATGCTCTCAATTCTCTTACAATGTCATTGGGGGATTTATAATCATCTTTAATTTTTGACATTTTCTTTTGTAAGATTTCATTTGTGACTTATATTTGTCACATCTCATAGTTAGAGCCTCTAGAAGCTCTTCATCTATCTTATCAAATTCAAAACCAGAATTAGAATGGAAAGAAGTACTTACCTCATTAGTAGGATCTTCTTGTGCCATGAAATAAATATTAGCAACTTCTTCTTCTTCCTCTTCTTCACTTGTGCTGTCATCCTAAGTGGTTGAAAAGCTCTTCTTCTTCTCTTTATCCCATCTCTTCTTCTTCTCTTTATCCCATCTCTTATTCTTCTTCTTCTTCTTCTTCAATTTGGGACACTCATACTTGATGTGGCCTTGCTTGCCACATTCATAGCAAGTGACATCGTTGGATTTTTATCTTGGACTAGGAGCTGTCTTCTTGAAACTTTTTCTTTCTTTTCTTCTTTTGATCAACTCCTTCGTCCTTCTTGAGATCATTGCTAGATCCTCTTCTTCCTTGTCACTTTCTTCATCACTTGAGGTGATTTCTACCTCCTCCTTTGTTAAAGATTTAAGAGCTAGGGTTCTTCTTTCTTTTTCTAGTTTATCTCTTTGGCCTCTTAGCTTCTTCATTTGCTCATCTTTTTGTAGGGCCAACTTATGACTTAAGAGTTTGCCTATCAACACATTTGTTGGCACCTTCTCAATCTCCATATTGGACTCTTGGATGTTGCACACTCTAACACTAAATTTATCTAAAGAAAGAGTTTTGAGGATTTTTGTGTTTTCCTCATAGTTTGTGAGAGTCCTTCCAAATTTCTTCATGTTGGTGATGATAGATAGGAGCCTATTTGTCATTTCGGTGATGCTTTCATTGTCCTTCATCATGAATAGCTCTCATTCGACTATGTACATCTCCAACTGGCTTGACTTAAATAGTGTTGTGCCTTTATGGTAATTCTCAAGTATCTTCCAAATGGCATGTGCTGTTTCATAATGTTGCACTCTTTTAGTTTCTTCTCTAGAGAGAGGGCTTAGAAGAATGGTCATTGCCCTTTTGTTTTTGCCATTTGATCTCTAGTGAGCTTCAACCCATTCTTCTATTAGGATAAGTTCTTCAATTCCATCCACTACCTTAGTGGGTGGCTTCCATTCTTTGACAACCACATCCTAAAGGTCCACCACATGTGTGTCAAGATAGATTTCCATTCTATACTTCCAATGAGTATAGTCGGATCCATCAAAGTAAGGCTTAAGGTGAGAATGGATTCCCTCTTGTGCCATTGATCTTATCTCACCCAATTACGGCTAAAATGTGAGGCTTGGCTCTAGTACCACTTGTTGGCCCTAGGCACTAAGAAGAAAGGAGGGGAGGGGAAAGGGTTGAATTGGTGTATAAAAGAGAGAATGTAAGAAGAAAAATGAGTATAAGAGAGACACAAGATTTATAGTGGGTCGAGTATAATTGACCCTATGTCCACTCCCTAATTCTCAACAATAGGGTGTTCCATTTTCTTCGAATGGTGTTTCTAAACTCACACCTAACTTTTACACTTGTGTTTTCAAAGCTCACACGCTTGTGTTTTTGAGGCTCATACAACAACCTTTCTTTAGTGTTTTTACAGGCTCATACTACAACCTTTACAAATGGTGTTTATGCTCACACCAAACAATGACTTAAAGAATAGAAAAGATTGAGTAGCAAAATTGCAAAAGTTTGGTTACAAATTAATGAATTCTCTGCCATTTACATTTATTTGGTGATATATTTATAGCCTCTACACATCAAAGAAACGTTGCAATAAAATTGGTAGCAAATCTCCAAAGTATGTTAGACAGACTTTGCATTAAATGCTTGTTAGGCTTCATTCACGATTGTTACTACTCTTTCACGACATGATTTTCTAATTTTCCATACGAGAGCCCAAAAATGCGACGAAAATCCCCATTTATGTCTAACGGCTAGTCCACATATCATCTTCTCATTGGTTCACTAGAAAAATATAGTCGTTGCCTTTCACCTGCTCACAAAAGTAGCGGTCGCGATTTTTCTTGTACAAGCTGTGACTTAGGACACGAATTCGTCTGTCAAAATGTTCATCTTCTTCTTCATGATTTGCGGTCACTACCTACAAGTTGCCATCACGATTTTTGTCTTCCAACGGTCACCTGGGACACTTGTTATGTTGTGGTTGTGGACTTGATTCCCTCTTGAGTTACTTTGAAATTCGCAGTCGCGAATTCGTCTGTGACTTTAGCATTCCCATCTTCGGATGGGTCGCAATAGAGAAGTGGCCCGCAAATTTGCCTATCCAATTTTTCAACCTGCCTTAGTCTATTTCGTGGTCGTGATATTTGAAGTTGCAATCGCGAATTAGGAGACACTTTGCTTTCTTTAGAGATTATGGACTTCATCCAACTTTCAATTTAGAGACTAACTAAAAACTGCAAAACAACACTTAATTGAAACATTAGAATTGATCAAAATCCTTTGTCAAGATGAAAAGAGGTTCAAGACTTAGGATTAACTATTCTAGTCTAACATGGGCAGTGACATTACTATTGAAAAAATGTTAATTTCTTTTTTGTTTTTATTTACATATCAAGGCACAAAGAGTTTACTAAACAATGTACTCCCTATTTCATTCTTTTTTATCCATTTTAAGTGTGTGGCAAGGGTATTACAAGTGCACTCTTTATGCCAAAAAAATAAGTTATTATAGAAATTAATCCATTCACCCGAGCATGGCTAACAAGTACTCACCCTATGCTAGTTTCAACATCTATGCATTCAAATGTACTTGAAAAATTATAATGGCCTTCTGATTAAGATAATATGTTTGAATGCAATTTGATAATTTTCATAATATGATTCATAATGCATCAATTTTCAAAATTAATAAATAAATTTTCTTAATATGATTAAATTGGTTAAAAGGAACAATAAGTCAATTTTGGATGTAATTTTGCATGCACGGTATATAAACATGATCAAACACAATCATTCAACATACAAGCACACATATGAACACATCAAACACAATACTAAAACTAGAATACCAAGAAACAAAAAACCCATTATTTGTCCACACACAACCCATAATAAGTCCACTTCAAACTAGAATTAACTTATTGGACTAGGTTGATTAAACCTAAGTCAAAACTCTCTTTTGATCTTGACAATGTTGATTGACATGCTCTAACATCATTTTTAAGTGTTGTTTTTGTAGTTTTTTAGATAGGTATGCATTAGAAGTTGAATGAGAGTATAAGTTTCATGCATTATGAAGGACATCGTAATTTGTAGCAAAAAATCTCTAATTCGTGATCATGATATAGCAAAAGGAATGAATGACTTTGGTCCATACTAATTCACAGAGCAAATCGCTATTGCAATCTAACCAAGACAACAATAAAGATCAAACATTCAAATTTACGGTGACCATCACATTAAGAATTACGACCATGACTTTTGATGTTGCTTGAAGAGAACTAAGTCTACAACTAAAACTTGCCAAGTGCCCAAAATAACCATTAACATATCAAAATTTGCAAAGGTGAAATAGTCGTTGAGATCACGACCTATTGAAACATCTTCTCCTTATCAAATAGATTAATTCGCTATGCCAATCGCATCCAAGAAAATGTTTATTTTTCTTGAAAGACCATGTGGACTAGCCATTAAATATAAACAAGATTTTCTATCACAATTTCAACAAATTTAGTGAAAAAAGAAAAATCGCGATCACGAATGATCAGTCACGACCGTAAAATGTGTTTGACGGACATTTAATATAAGATCTGCGTAGCATACCTTAGAGATTTAGCTATAGTTTCTTTGTAATATCTCTTTGGTGGTTATTTCCTATAAATACTCCATCAAATAGACATGAATGCAAGAGAATAACATCAAATATAACCAAAATGTTACAATTATGTTTCTCAACCTTCAATTCTTTATATGTGAGTTGGTATTATTGGGTGTAAGTATTAAACACCATTATAATTGGGTTTAAGAGTTGGCCTAGTTATAAAACTCTTATAATAGGTTAAATGTGAGTCTTTAGGAAATACTTGAGAGGTTTTTGTGTGAGCCTTAAAATACAAGTTGTAAGGTTGCGTGTGAACTTTAAAACACAAAGTGTACAAGTTTGGTGTGAGGTTGGAAACACCATTTAGATTTAGTGGGATACCTAATAATGAAGAATTAGAAAGTGGATATAAGGTTAATTAACATTCGAATCACTATAAAATATTGTGTCTCCATTTATTCTCTTACTTCTTCTATACCCATCTTTCATTACCTTCCTTTCAATTTTTTTTAATTTACAATTGATTCAACCCCCTTTCTTAGTGCTCAAGGGACAACAAGTGGTATTAGAACATAATCTCATTAAAACCCTTAAGTGTGTGACTGAAGAGTAATGGCACATGAAGGAATCCACACCCATCTCAAGCCATACTTCGATGGATCCGACTATATGCATTAAAAGTATATAATGGAGATTTATTTAGACAATGATGTGGTGGATCTTTAGGATATAGTTGCAAATGAATGGAAACCTCTTACCAAGGTGGTTGATGGAAGTGAAAAATTAATCACATATGAAGAATGGGTAGAAGCTTATAGAAGATCGAATGGAAGGAATATAAGAGCAATGACAATCTTTATTAGCTCCTTGTCAAGGGAAGTGATTAAAAGAGTACAACACTACCTCATTGCTCATGGAATATGGAAAGCTTTGGAGAGCTATCATGAAGGCACAACCTTGGTGAAGTCCAGCAGATTAGAGATGTATATGACAGAATAGGATCTATTCATGATAAAAGACAACGAAAGCGTCATCAATATGACGATTATACTACTATCCATAGTCATAAACATGAAGAAATTCAAAAGAGTACTCACTAATCATGAGGTAAACACCAAAAATACTCAAATCTTTACCTTTGGTGCAAGGGTGTGCAACATTCAAGAGTTAAATCCAGAAATGGGAAAGGTGCCACTAGATGGCCTCATATGTAAGCTTCTTACTCATGAGCTAGCCTTGAAAAATGATAAGGAAATGAAAAAGATGAAAGGGGAAGGGGACAAGAATGACAAAACAAAAAAGAAGACTTTGGTCCTTAATTCCTTAACCAAAGGCAAAAAGGTAGAAGTTGTCTTAAGTGATGATGATAGTGAAAAAGAAGAGGAGGTGTTAGCCATGCTTTCTAGAAGAAACTTCAAGAATGCATCTCCCAACCTCAAAGAAATAAGAATAAAGTAACATGCTATGAGTGTGGCAAGCAAGGCCACATTAAATAAGATTGCGCCAAGCTGAAAAACAAAAAGAAAAGGGACAAAAAAAGAAGAAAAGCTTCAAATCCACTTAGGATGACAACTCTAGTGAGGAGGATGAAGATGAGAAAGTAGCAAATTTGTGTTTCATGGCACAAGAGGACTCTTTTAATGAGGTAAGTTCTTTACCCCATTCTAGTGAAAATTATAATGCATATGATGATGTAGATGATGAGCTCCTAGAAGCTCTTACTTTAAGATGTTACAAGTACAAGTCATAAATGAAAACTTACAAAAAGAGATGCTCAAAACTGGAAAATGAGTTTAACTCATTAAATGAGTTTGTAAGTGAGTTTAGGACTTCAAATGAAGAACTCAAGAATCTATTAAAAGTCTTAACAAATCTACTTCTTCTCTAAACTCCTTAAGAAAGGAAAATAATACTTTTTTAAAAAGAGGTAATTGAACTTAGAAATTCTATTTCTAAGTTTCATAAAGGGAAGGAACCTTTAGATACATTAATTGTATCCGGAAGATCTCACATAGTAAGACATGGTCCAGGCTTAAATGGAGCTTTCTCATCATCTACACCCCCCCTCACTACTTTTATTAGAGCTTCAGCATCTCAAACATCAATCATTAAGGTAATTGGGAGGAAGAGTGCTCTTAGCACTGAGCCAACTATGCCCAAAGGCAAGGGAAAGGCATCTCAAGGCCTAAAGCCTAAGCCTAAAAAGGCTAATGATGCATTAATCTATAATAAGAAACATGTTCACTCTAACACACATAAAAAATTATCTTCTACTCCTAATCATTGTTGCACATGCTTACATTCTCACCGTCATGGTATGAGAAGGCCCCATACTCATACCAAAGTTTTGCATAGGAGAAAGACTTACAAGTCTAAGCTCTAATATCACTATTGTATGATGTTTGGTCACATAAGTACTTTCTGCTATATTAGAAAGGATTACCTCAAATTAGAGGACCCTTCAAGACCTAGCCCCCAGGAATCTAAGTATGCTTAGATACCTAAACAAAGGTGATCTATTTTTTGGTATGTATGGTAGCCAATAATGAAGATAATGATCGACATCTGGATAGTAGATGTTCGAAGCATATGATGGGTAACAAAAAGCTATTCATAGCCATAAAAGAGAAGGAAGGTGGCAATGACACTTTTGGAGACAATACCAAGGGTAAGGTAATTGGCATTGGAACAATTAGTAAGAATGGTTGTTCACTTATTGGCAATGTTCTTTTAGTTGATGGTTTACAACATAATTTGTTACATGTAAGTCAATTGTGTGATAAAGGTAAAAAATTCACCTTTCACCATAGAGATTGTTGGGTTACCACTTTGGTGGATAAGAAGTAATCTTTAAGGGTGAAAGGAGGGGGGTAATACCTACCTAATTGACTTAGACAATTTGGCTAACCAATCTTTCAAGTGTCTTATATCTCTTAGCAATGAAGCTTGGTTTTGGTATAAAAAAACTTGGTCAGGCTAGCATGAAGCTCCTACAAAGCATATCTAAAGGAGAGCTAATGGAAGGTCTTCCCAAGCTAAAATTCTCAAAGGACAAGACTTATGGACCTTGCTAAATGAAGAAGCAACATCAAACTTCTTTCAAAGCAAGGAATGTTGTAAGTACATCTAGACTTGTTCAACTTATCCATATGAACTTAATTGGACTCACTAGGAATGCTAGTTTAGGTGGGAGGTATTATGCATTTGTCATAATTGATGATTACTCTAGGTTATTTTGGTGTCATTCCTAGCGCATGATAATGATACTTTTGATGTTTTTAAAAGGTTTGCAAAAAGAGTTCAAAATGAAAAAGGTTGTTTCATCTCTTCTATAAGGAGTGACCATGAAAAAGAATTTCAAAATGAATGTTTTGAAACTTATTGCTAGAGAATGAGATTTCACATAATTTTTCTACTCGTGCAACCCCATAATAGAATGGTGTTGTAACGAGGAAAAATAAGACATTAGTAGAAATGACTAGAACTATGTTCAATGAGTAATCCTTACCTAATTAATTTTGGGTCGAAGTCATCAATACTTCTTGTTATATTGCTAATTATGTTTTCAAAACACCCATTCTCAACAAAACACTTTAAGAATTTTAGAATGGCAGAAAACCTAAGATTTCATAACTTAGAGTTTTTGATGCAAATGTTATATTTTAAATACTAAGGACAACCTTGGAAATTTTGCTTCTAAGATAAATGAAGGAATATTTCTAGGCTACTCCACCTCTATTAAAGCCTATAGTGTTTTCAATAAAAGTACACTAGTTGTTAAAGAGTCCATGAATATTGTGTTTGATGAATCTAGTAAACTTGATCTTGAGAAAGATTCTCTTGTTGATAGGCTTACATGTGACTTTGAGAAATTGGAGCTAGGCAAAGGAAATGGTGATTGACCTTGAAGATAACAAGTCATCAAAAGAAGGAAAGGAATCCTAACTACAAGAAGTAGAAATTCCAGCTTAAGATCTTTCCAAGGATTGGAGATTCTTCGAATATGACCTAAAGGATCTAATCATTAGTGAGACATCCAAGGGAGTAAATACTAAATCTTAACTTCATGCATTTGATAATAATCTTGCATTTGTTTCTCAAATTGAGCCAAAGTTAGTTGATGAAGCTCTTGATGATGAAAGTTGGGTGACTGCCATGTAACAGGAAGTCAACCAATTTGAGAGAAATAAAGTATGAGAACTAATTCTTAAGCTTAGGAAACACCCTATTGTGGGATGCAAGTGGGTGTTTAGGAATAAGTTAGATGAGTAAGGTTTCATTATTAGGAACAAAGCTAAATTGATTGCAAAGGGATACAACTAAGAGGAAGACATTGATTATGGTGAAACCTATGCCCTTGTAGTAAGATTGGAGGCCATTAGGATTCTCTTAGCATATGTTTGTCACATGAATTTTAAACTTTTTCAAATGGATGTCAAAAGTGCATTTTTAAATGGAGTTATTGAGAAGGAAGTTTATGTTGAACAACCTTTTGATTTTGAATCTTATGATTTTCCAAATTATGTTTTCAAACTAACTAAAGCCTTATATGGTCTAAAATAAGCTCCAAGAGCTTGTTATGAAAGACTTAGTTAATTTCTTTTGTCAAATGTTTTTGAAAAAGGTAAGGTTGATATAATTTTATTTGTCAAAAAGCACAATCATGACACACTCATTGTACAAATCATTATTGGTGATATTATATTTAATGCTACTAATGAATCTCTTCATGAAGATTTTGCTAAGTGTATGACTAGGGAATTTGAGATGAGCATGATGGGAGAGCTCAAGTTCTTCCTTGGTCTACATGTTAAACAAACCAAAGAGGGCATCTTCATCAACCAAGCTAAATACACAAAGGGTCCATTCAATAGATTTTGAATAGATAGATGCAAAGTAGCTAAGACACCAATGAGTGCTACCATCAAGCTAAACAAAGAAGAATTAAGTAAGTCAATTGATGACAAAAGGTATAGAGGTATGATTGATTCTCTCCTCTATCTCACTGCATTTAGGCCTAATATTATGTTTAGCATACACTTTTCAATCATGCCCTAAGGAATCTCATTTAAATACTGTAAAAAGGATTCTTAAATATTTACATGGTACATTGCATTTAGGGTTATGGTATCCTAGGAATTCATCATTTAGTCTTTTAGGGTATTCAAATGCGAATTATATAGGTGGTTTATTAGATAAGAAGAGCACTTTTGGAACTTGCCATTTTGTAGGAGAATGTTTAGTTTTTTGGTTTAATAAAAAAACAAGTTTTAGTTGACTTATCCATAGCCGAAGTGAAATATATGGTGGCGAGTTATTGTTGCACCCAAGTTCTTTAAATGGAACAACAACTCAAGCATTATGGCAGGATTGTCAACCACATTCCTATCAAATGTGATAACACAAGTACAATAAATCTTTTAAAAGCATCATCCAATGCTCTAAGAGCAAGCATATTAACATTAGACATCATTTTTTTGGAGATCATGTCTAAAATGGCAATGTGGTGTTGGGATTTATTAACACTAATCATCAACTTATGGAAATTTTTATTAAATCCTTAAATGAAGAAAGGATGAACTTTATTAAGAGGGAGCTAGGGATGCTAGATGGAAGCTCCCTGGAGTGAAAAATTGATATATACTCACATTCTTCATTGTGTTGGTCACTTTGGTTGATTGAATGATATGCGTGATAATTATGTATGTTGAATTACATTATATGCGTTAATTCTGTTGGACTAGGGTAGTTAACCCTAAGTCTTAGACCTATTTTGATCTTGACAAAGGGAATTGATCAATTTTAATGTTTCAATTTAGTGTTGTTTTGCAGTTTTTTTGGTTGGTCTTTAAGTTAGAAGTTGGATAGAGATCTTAGTCTTTAAACAATGTAAAATAACTTCTAAATCGCGATCGCAATCTAAGATTTGCAACTGCGATCCATGAGAAGACTTACTAGAAACTCAAACAAATGAAATCGCGGAGTCATTCTCGGTCGTGACTCATCCAAAAGAAGAACTCTAAAAGTGACAGATGAATTCAAGGTGTAAAGCTTGCCTTAGTCGCGACCGCGAAATTCGAAATAACTCAAGATGCAATCAAGTCCACAATCACAACTTGATAAGTGCCCCAGGTAACTGTTGGAAGCCAAAAATCGCAATGGAAACTTGTTGGTAACCGCAAACTCAAAAGAAGAAGATGAACACTTTTGACAAAGGAATTCGTGTTCAGAGTCATGTCTTGTACAAGATAAATCGCGACCATTACTTTTGAGAGTAGGTGAAAATATTTTCCTATTGAACTAATCAAAAGTTGCCACGTGGACTAGCCGTTAGACACAAACGGGATTTTCCTTATGGAATTTGGAATTTGTGATCGCAAATGAGTAGTAACGACTGCGAATCAAGACTATCAAACATTTAATGCGAAAATCTATCTAGCACTTTGATGATTTTGTACTAGTTTTATTGCAATGTCGCTTTGGTGGGTAGAGGCTATAAATACCTCACCAAACAGATGTAAATGCAAAAGAATTGATAACTTTGTAACTGTTGGACTAGGGTAGTTAACCCAAGTCTCGGACCTTTTTTAATCTTGACAAAGGAGAATGATCATGTCTAATATTTCAAACTAGTGTTATTTTACAACCTTTAGTTTTTATCTAAGTTGGAAGTTGGATGTAGCTCAAAAATCTTCAAGTACGGAAAATGACTTCTAAATCGCGACTGCTACCTTGTATTCACGATCGCGATATGAAAAGAAGCATTGCTAGAAAGCAGACAGGCAAAATCGCAGAGCCATTCTCGGCCGCGATTCATCCAAATGAATGAGTCCAAAATTGGCAGACAAAATCACGGTGAGTGTCACGCCCCAGTCGCGACTGCGAATTTTAAAGTGACTCAAGAAGGAAGCAAGTCCACAACCACAATAAGACACGTGTTCTAGCAAACCATTGCAAGTTAAATTTTGTGGAGGTATCTTATTGGTCATTGCTGAGAATCATGAAGAAGAAGATAACCATTTTTGGCAGACAAATTCGCGTCTTACATAAGAAATCTCGCGACTTAAGAAAGTAAGTAAAAGAGCAACAACTATATTTTCCTAGTAAACTAATTAGAAGCTGCCACGTGGACTAGTCGTTAGACAAAAACGAGATTTTCCTTCAGAAATTTGGATTTCGCGACCGCTAATGAGTAGTAGCGATCGCGAATTGAGACTGTCAAGCATTTAATGCAAAATCTATCAAGCATGTCTCAAAGATTTGATGAGCTATGATCTGCAATGTCTCTTTGGTGAAGTTTAGGTATAAATACTCCACTAAATAGCAATGAATGAGGTTGTTAAGAAATTTATTACAAGTAATTAAAGCTCTCAATCTTTGCTACCCATTTTCTTCAATTTTCTTTATGAAATTGTAAGTGTTAGGTGTGAGCAATAAACACCAAGTTGTAAGGTTGTAGTGTTAGCCTATAAAAAGACTTCAAGAAAGGTTTAAGTGTGAGCCTAGTGAAACACTTGAGTGAGGTTGTGTGTTAGCCTGAAAACACATTATTGTAAGGTTGTGTGTGAGCCATCAAAACACAAGTTGTACAAGTTGGGTGTGAGCTTGAAAATGCCTTGAGATAGTGAAATACCCAATTAGTAGATTAGGGAGTAGACGTAGGGTCGATTATACCCAAACCACTATAAATCATTGTCTTAACTCTAATCATTCTTCTTCCCCTCTTCTTTGTCTTTTAAATTTTTATACACCAATTCAACCCCCCCCTCTTAGTGCCAAGGGACAACAAGTGGTATCAGAGCAAGGTTTTCACAAATCAAACCTTCATTAGGTGAAACAAGATTATGGCACAAGAAGCAATCTACTCACACCTAAGGCCATATTTTGATGGAACCAACTATACTCATTGAAAGTGTAGGATGGAGATCTATCTTGACATAGATGTGGTGGACCTTTAGGATGTGGTAATCAAGGAATGGAAGCCTCCTACCAGAGTTGTGGTGGCAATGAAGAATTAATCCCAAGGGATGAATGGGTTAAAGCTCACCGGAAGTCATATGGCAAGAACAAGAGGGCAATGGCCATTCTCCTAATCTCACTTTCTAAAAAAGAGATTGGGAGAGTGCAACATTGTCAAACCGCACATGCCATATGAAAGACTCTAAAGAATTATCATGAAGGCACAACTCTAATGAAGTCAAGCCGTTTGGAGATATATGTCACCGAATGGGAACTCTTCATGATGAAGGACAATGAGAACATCATGGAAATGACCAATCGACTCTTGTCCATTGTCACCAATATGAAGAAGTTTGGAAGAGCACTGACCAATTATGAGGTAAACACCAAAATCCTTAAAACTCTTCCACTTGACAAATTTGGTGCTAGGGTGTGCAATATTCAAGAGTCCAATTCAGAGATTGGAAAGGTCCCAACCGATGTGCTCATTGGCAAGCTCTTGACTCATGAGTTGGCTATTCAAAAATATGAGCAAATGAAGAAGCTAAGAGACCAAGGTGAAAAACCAGAAAATAGAACCATAGGTCTCAATGCTTCAACAAGGGAGAAAGAAGTGGACATCTCCTCAAGTGAAAAAGATAGTGACAAAGAAGGAGAAGAGCTAGCCATGCTCTCAAAAAGAACCAAGGAGTTGATCAGGAGAAGAAAAGAAAGAAGAGTCTTTAAGAAATCTACCCAAAGTCCAAAAGAAAGAATAAATGATGTCACATGCTATGAATATGGCAAATAAGGGCATATGAAGCATGAATATCCGAAGATAAAGAAGAGGAAGAAATGGGACAAAGAAAAGAAGAAAAGCTTCTCTGCCACTTGGGATGATGACTCAAGTGAAGATGAGGAAGAAGAGGAGGCCAATATATGCTTCATGGCACTAGGAGACTCTTCACAAGAGGTAAGTACATCTTCCCACTCTAATTCTGATTATGAGGTGGATGATATAGATGAAGAGCTTTTAAAAGCTCTAACTATGAGGTGTGACAAGTATAAGTCACATGTCAAAACCTATAGGAAGAAGTGCTCCAAAGTCGAAGATGAGTACAAGTCTCTAAATGAGCTTGTAAAAGAATTGAGGGCTTCTAATGAAGAACTTAAGAAATCTATTGAAAAATTATCTACATCATCTTTTTCCTTAGCCTCATTTAGAAAGGAGAATGACTCTCTTAAAGGGAAAGTCATTGAGCTTAGAAGCTTAATCTCCAAATTTCATAAAGGAAAAGAGGCTTTAAACACTTTTATTGCGTCACAAAGTCCACCTTTAATTAGGTATGGTCTAGGTTTTAATGGAGCTTCATCATCTTCTACAACTACATTTGTTAAAGCTTCACAACATCAAACCTCAAGCATTGAGGTGATTGGAAAGAAAAGTGCTCCTATCACTAAGCCTCCTAAGCCTAAGGGCAAAGGGAAGGCTCCTCAAGGCTCTAGAGCTAAGACTCAAAGAGCCAATCATGCTTATATCTATAACAAAAGGCATAATCATCCTCATAGAAAACCCTCTACCCCTACTCATCATATGTGTCCATCCATGCATTCATATGATCATGGTATGAGAAGGCTTCCTACTCATACTAAATTCATGCATGGGAGAAAGACTAACAAATCTAATCTCCAATGCCACTATTGCATGAAATATGGGCATGTCAATATACATTGCTTTATTAGGAAGGCTCACCTCAAGTTAGAGGATCCTTCAATCACTAACGCCCTAGGACCCAAGTATGCTTGGGTACCTAAGAAAAGGTGATTGACTCTCATTTTGTAGGGAAATGTGACTACCACTAAATCAAGTATTTGACATATGGATAGTGGTTGCTCAAAGCATATGACCGGAAATAGAAGACTATTCACATCACTTAAAGAGAAAGAAGGTGGAGATGTCACATTTGGTAACAATGCTAAGGGTAAGGTAATTGGCATTGGTACCATAGGTAAGGATGGTTGTTCATTAATTGATAATGTCTTATTAGTT
>CATIWR010262468.1:0-14554 GCA_949677035.1 Omphalea diandra | reverse complement strand
TAATAATAACAAATTAATTGGTGTGGTTTTTTTTTTATTTTCTCCCCCCCCCCCCCCCCCCCCCCAAAAAAAAAGGCATTCTATCATTTTTTAGGTGTCTCAGATCAATAATTTGATTGAATCTGTTCTGTATTCCACGTTAAGGCAACTAAAATTTTGATGTTAAAGTGTGGAAAAGTGTGTTTCTTCTTTGTTGACATTATCAACATAATTTGCTCCACACTGAGAGTTTAAGCCTGCTTGAAATTTTCTATAGAACAAAGCTCTAATAGTGTCAGTCAAAACTATTTTTATTGTTTCTCCGTACTGCGTTTAAACTTGAAATTTCTTTAGGAAGGCATGAATCTTCATTTTTTTCTATTTTATTGATTTGATGATTTATAATTGACCATGACACATAGATTCTATGATGACTTAGATCTACTTAAATGAAAATGGAGTTTGATGCCTCATCAATGAACTATAGGGCAGAATAGTTTAAACATTTGAAGAGGCCAAATGTTGAATAAAGTTTCTCTAAGTTTTTCAACCTAAGATTTTGATTTTGATTTTTTTTTTTCTACTTCGCTTTTTTATAAGTTGGAATTTGAATGCTTTGTTTACTATCCTATGCATCTTTTTCATACTGTCAGGTACCAATTCAAGTAAACAAGTACCTAGCATACACTGACGGGATGAGAGTCATTGAATCTGGAAAGCTAACTCAGTTTCCTGCTTCAGATGGCTTATTATTTACTGAACTAGATCGGTTAGTTTTGAAATCTTAGAATTGGATTCATTTTTCTTTCCTCCTTTGTTCCCCTCTTCTTTTGGAGGGGAAGAGAGATGGGGAAAATTGTCATTGGATTTCCATTGTGGGTGGTTTTTATTATCCAGTAGCAGGTGAGCTAGTTTGTTCTGTTTTTATGTAATATTGTCAATGGTCAAGCCCACTATGACTTAGAAGTGCATGTGTTTTCTAGTTTATAGGAGATTAAAGCTGCTTTTTTAAGTTCAACAATATGACTACCATCAAAGATGCTAAAATTAAACTTTAGTTTGGCTTTCATTTTGACCTACCCAAATTCTGAAAGCATAGTCTTGTAAAAGGGATGGGAAATCTATTCATATCCCGGTTCTAAGTAAGAAAGGGTATGATTGCCCATAATATGTTTACAGGCCCACTGGTCAGCCCTGTCTTGATACCAAGGAGTTTGATCTTGTCCGCAACATGATGACAGCCGTCATTGAGGAACGTTACCAAGATGCTGGTATGCTCTCATTTTTTTTTTGGGGGGGGGGTGGGGGCACATTTCTTATTTATTGGGAACATTTTTGAGTTCTGAATGTGATGCAAGGGTACTTTCTTTGATGCTTGTTATTTTAAATGCAATGGCTGATTGAATCAATGCTTTTGCAATTTATAATATGTAATAAAATTATTTGTACAGTGCTTGTGGCTCAATGTTCCATCATTTTGAATTGAGGTCAAATTAGTTTTGCTCACAGCATTGCAAACCTCTTGCGAATATCAAATCATTCAAAATTTTGGAATATTCCCATTTCAGTGATGCTCATTACAGTGATTCTCTAACATATTTTGTTGTTACTAGTAGCTAATGTATTGTTGTTGGATCTTGGAATTCCCCTGTTCCTTTTCAGCATGGTTATTTTCATTAGTGGTTCAGTATCCTCTACTGTTTTATGATTTTCATGCCCTAATGTAGCTCAATGGAGGGACAAACTTGGCCAATTTCGGGCTAAGAGGAACTTGAAGAAATATACATGACAGGTGAGAACTCCCTCAGGGTTGTGTGTTTCTAGTGGAAAATATGTTAGATTGATTCAATTAAAGACATTCAACTAGAGTCACTGTCCTTGTTACAGTTGTTCGACGGGGACTTGTGTATAGAAACCATTGTTGGAAGCTGATGAGGTGGCTCCCACCCCTCCACGGCAGTAACTAGTCATGTCCCTTTCCCTTTCCACCTTTTTGTATGTAACCTGTGAATATATGTATAGATAAAACTTTTGCTTATGAAATATTGAAGCAATTAACACTTGTCAATCCGTGATTATTATTCTTCTGTGGATGTAGCTATTAATGCATAAAGGAGTCTTCTTTCATTTTGCTGTGATGTAGCTATTAATTGCATAAAGGAGTCTTCTTTCATTTTGCTGTTATGTACTAGATATCTCCGTTAAAGCTGTTGAATGAAGTTTGTGAAATCGCCAGTATTAGACGTGTTTGGATGAGTTGATTGACTTATGACTTTTTTTCCCAATCCTACTTAGTTTCTGAATTTTTAGCCGGGATTTGACTAATTGTTGTGAAAGGTAGGAGGAAGGGGAGCTGCTTCTTTTCTTTCATCTTTGTTCTGTAATTGCTGTGGTGATCAAGGGGAGAGAATACGGTTTTTCCTGGTTTGGCCCTAAAAAAAAACCTATTGGGAACGAATTAAACTACGCTTGCAATTTTAAGTAGCATATTGTAACTGTTGATCAGTTGGGCTTCGGGTTGGCGGAAGCCAGTGACGCTCTAAATTTTGCCGTTAAAAGTAAAGAATTTCGAAAGTGAAAGCAAGCAAATTTATTGCACTATCCGCTTGAGCAGGGGCTCAACTTAGTGGGACTTGAAGAGGATTCGCTTTGCGGATGTATTGGACGTACATTATATCAAGTGTCGGTATTGGTGTAAGTGCATCAAGTTTAGGGATTGATTGTGATATTTTGAGCACAGGCAAGTCTTTTTCATTTGATTGTGATATTCTGGAGTAGTGGCAATATATATATATAGTCTTTTTTTTCGACCAAGTGGACTTGACATCCGTGAGAATGGAAAGTTCTTTTAAGAGTTAAAAATATTAGAAAATACTTAGTATTAAAAAGATGCTCTCGTTTGATGTCTGAACATATGAAGGAGAAGATGACGAGTTAAAAAAGTTTTCGTAATTAATCAAATTCAAAGTATCATTTTGAATGTTCAACGTTAGCTGGCTGCCAAAGGTTTGGTTTGCTACTTAAGTCTGGAATGGTGGCTTTAAAATGATTATGGGGTTTAAAATTTTCATCTTATCTCATCTCATCCAAAAAATGTCGCGGTTAATATATAATATATTTTAATTATTATTGCTAAAATGCTACCATTCGAAAATAGCTAAGATGTCGCTCTATATAGCTGAGCCAACAATTTGGTTACGATATTTACAAATTTAGGATAATTCAATTTAATTTTTTAATTTTTTTGAAACTGTTAAATTTAATTTGATATTAATTCAGATATTTAGTTATTTTAATTTATTAAAAATTAAATTTTTTATTTTTTATCTTTGTGAATTAAAAAAAAATTATATTTCATTTTTAATAAATAAGTGATAATTCAATAAATCATAACTAATAACTTATACATTAAATATTAAATCAATTTATTAATAATTAATAATTAATAAAATAATCTGATTATTAGTCATATTTATTAATTGAGTGAATTAACTAGAAAAATTAATAATTAAAATACTTATATATATATATATATATATCAGTTTGATTTTTTAGATACAAAACAATTTGATTTGATTCTCGATTTAGATAATATAAAATTTTTAATTTTATTTTATTTAAAAAAGTTATACAATTTAATTTAAATATTTATTATTCACATAAAAAATTGTTGGTTTCGATTTGCTGTCATGGCCAACCACGTAAGCAAATAAAAAAACAACACGCTTCAAGGTGATACGCAACCCCCCTTTTTTTAACCAACCGCAGATAATTCCGATCCAAAAAGAGCGGTTAAAAAGCACAGGTAACTCGCCCTGACTATATGACGAGTCCAGCTTGCAAAATTCCCGCCAAGCAGACCTACATTCGGCCACGTCTTTGACTGCCACCTGGCCGTTGGACGCACCGTTTATTGAACTAGAAAGATCCCTCCGGTTATTCCCACCGTCTATCCTCCCTTCGAAATTGCTTCGGTGACAATTACTAGTATTTTGTTGTTATTGTTATAATAACTCTTGCCTGCCTTCCGTTTATCATGGCAACATAAGTTAACCACATAAAATTCTTCTTTCTTTACTTCTCCTCTACCAGCTGGATAGCAGTAGCCCACGAAAGATCCCCAAGATATTGAATCACCGATGCCGGATCCGAATTAGCGTTACCACTCTTTCTTATTTCCGCTTGTTATTCCTTTCTTTCTTCTTTTGTAACGATAATTTCATCTTGATAGCTGAAAATCGACATGTCCAGACAGTTGGATCGCTTCGCGAGGCCTTGTAAGCGCTCCCTCCCTTTCACCGATTCAACTAATTAATTCTTAGGGTTTCAAATTGTTCTATTTAGTTTGGAATTATTATTTTTGTTTATTCACTCATGTAATTGCATTTTCTTTCTTAATCTTCTCATTATGGTAGTAGATTATGCATTCAATCTCTCCTACTCACCTTGCTTTTTACGTTGACTTAAATTATTATAGAAATTAATGTACTGAATCAAATCAATTCCAAAAGAGCGAATTATGTGATAGCTAACAATTCTGGAAAAAGGTTGTGCCTATTTAATTCGTAGTTAGATTTCTTATGGCTTGATATGGCTAACAAAATCTTGTTTTCCACTCTGCATTTGATTATAAGGTTTGTCTAAATCTGTCTTCCATGTTGAGTAGGCTTTGAAATCTCTTCTGGCAATGATGAGAGGAGAGAACGGAAATCAGATTTTGAAATCTCAGAGGATGACCGGAAGACTAGAAATTGGAATCTTAAGAAGAAAGCAATGAAGGCATCTAGAAAACTCAGACGTTCTCTCCATAAGAAGAAGAGTAAAAGTAGCGATGAAGGGATTTCTGCTGCAATTGAGGATGTTCGAGATGTTGAGGAGCTGCGGCTTGTAGATGCATTTAGACATGCACTCATTGCAGATGACTTGCTTCCTCCTAGACATGATGATTATCACATGTTGTTGAGGTGATTTTCGTTTTGTTGCTGATTAGATCTTTGCTTTCCTGACGTTTGTCTTTTTATTGTCACATATGGTATTACTGAAGTATTTCCAATTGTTATTGTTTCTTTTTAGTTACCTGCTGACTGTTCTTTAATTGGTCCATTGACAAAATTCAAATCTTGGCTTGGTTTTCGATTATAGCTAATAGTTTAGTTTATGCAAAGTATATGTTAAATTTTGGTTGGTGAGACTTGGAAGGGAACATTCCTAAACTCCATCCAAAATTGCTGATACATCATATAGTTTATTCAAAATAAAATTTCTAGTAATTTTAGGTTTAGTTTTAGTTTGGGTTGATGAAAAACTCTGCCTCTATTTGTCTTACTAAACTTATCAAGGTTGTTAGTTAAACTCTTATAGGTGAAAGAACTAACTCCATTCATACTTCAAATGCTCTAGGTATGCCTTCAACTGTAATTTTATACTTGGTCTGATATTGCAAAATCTGGCCATGATTTCCCTGTTAAAACTTCATTGTGGCTCCAACAATAATCTCTTGCCTTTCTCCTTTGTGAATTTCTGTGTAGTCCTATTGTTCATATCAGTTTTCCTTAAACACAGTGGATTATTTCATGTTCACTCTTTACCTTTGTGAACTTATATATGTTGCACGTGCTTTAAAGTCTGGTTCTTAGATGGTGTTCACATTGAGCATGACAGCTGTATCAAGAACTAACTTTAAAGCAGCCAAGAACTAACCCATATACAGCTTCAGCTTCATTCTCAAGGACTAACTTTTGTCAGGTTCTTAAAAGCAAGAAAGTTTGATGTTGAGAAATCAAAGCTAATGTGGGCCAATATGATTCAGTGGAGGAAAGACTTTGGAACTGACACAATTATGGAGGTAAGGTTGTCTTATTACTACGTGAGCCTAGTGCAATCCGTGTTTCTTGTTTTTCTTATCCTGGCCTCAGTTTAGTATTTATAAGCATTTAATTGTGCCTTTTCTTTCTTCAAAAGCTTATGTTGATGCATGGATATTTCTTTCTTTTTTTTTTTTTCACAGGATTTTGAGTTCAACGAGGTGAATGAAGTTCTAAAGTACTACCCTCAGGGTTATCATGGTGTAGATAAAGAGGGTAGACCCGTCTACATTGAAAGACTAGGAAAAGTTGATCCCAGCAAACTTATGCAAGTGACCACTATAGAACGATATTTGAGATATCATGTGCAGGAGTTTGAAAAGAGTTTTGCGATAAAATTTCCAGCTTGTTCTATAGCTGCAAAGAGACACATAGATTCAAATACAACAATTTTGGACGTGCAAGGCGTGGTATGTTTACTGTTTTTATCTATTTATGTCTATTTTTCAGCAATATTTCAAGTATGGTCTCGTAGGATTATATTTAGATCCTGCATTTATTATTCAAATGAATTTATTCTTTAGGGTTTGAAAAACCTTACCAAGTCTGCACGAGAACTCATCATACGGCTGCAAAAGATTGATGGTGACAACTATCCTGAGGTAGGTAATTTTGCTTTGACAATTTTCATAAGTTTTTTCTGAGAATGTTGATCCTTCTATTTTGGAATTCAGAATCACTTTGAGAGTATATCCTCTATAAAACATTTAAAATGCCAACTTTTGCAGACACTATGCAGAATGTTTATCATCAATGCTGGTCCTGGTTTTAAGATACTCTGGAACACAGTGAAATCTTTTCTTGATGCTCAAACAGTTAGCAAGATTCATGTGAGTAGTATTTCTCTCATTTTAGTCAAATCATCTACTATTTACACTTAAAAAATTAAATCGTAGGATTCACTGATCTTGGCATTGGTCTTCAGGTTCTTGGCAACAAGTACCAGAACAAGTTACTAGAAATAATAGATGCAAGGTAATTAAATTTCATGATCTCAAGTTTTGAGGTTGTTTCTCTTTCTACTGTGTTTACTGTATTAAACTTTTGAAATATCTTCAAACTTCTCTAGTGATTTGCCTGAGTTTCTGGGCGGTTGCTGTACTTGCGCTGACCCAGGAGGTTGTATGAGATCAGATAAGGGGCCATGGAAAGATCCAAACATTCTAAAGGTTTGTTATCATCTTGAAATTACGGTGCTTCTGCCGTATAGCTTTTTCTTTAATGTGACCATATTCTTTTGTCCCTTTCTTAAGTAAAGAGATTGTGTATATGTTCAACTCATATGATTTCGCCTGTCTGCATGCAGATGGTTGAGAATGGTGAAGCACTATATTCCAGACAAATAGTAACGATTTCAAACGGTGAAGGAAGGTTGATCACTTCTGATAAAGTACACTATCCGATGGTATTGTCCTACAGACTTGCTTTCACCACATAGCCCCAGTCCTTCTGTTACAATGTTCTTTAATGTCAGTTTCACTTTTCTGTCAATTCAGATAAAAACTAGTGATACATCTACTGCAGAGTCAGGATCTGAAGTGGAGGATGTTGTCTCCCCTAAACCAACTAGGAGTTATTTGCTCCCAAGATTGACTCCTGTCTGTGAAGAAGTAATTGTTTTCCACTGGCAATACATGCTATAAACATCTAGATTTCTTGAGATTTGTTTGATGGTTTCTAATTTTTGTGAGTTTGAAGAGCCACAAGTCTCTTGCTTGTTTGGAACTGCAGCTTGATTATCCTCTAGTCTGTGTACTAGAACGTGTACTTATTGCTTGATAAGGTTGCATGATGGAAATTGAGAAAGTAGCCAAAGAAATATATTTTAACAACATGGCAAAATGCATGCCTGTTTTGCAGCTTATGTTTTTTCTGACATGATGAGAATGGACTTTATCTCTTGATAGTCTAGGTTATTAAAAGTTCAAAGTACGAGTATCTTTTCAAACTTTATTTAATTTTGTTGAATAGGTAAGACTGACACCTGTTAAGTCACTTCCAAAATCAGTGACTACTTGAAATGCAAGTATTAATGTAATGCTGATAGCTTCACAAAATTACACTCATTGGCTATATGCTTGGATGTTCATACAGGCTAGGATGGTTGGTAAGGCAAGTGCTGCTGGAGGCTTCTCAGAATATGATGAATATGTACCCATGATTGACAAGGCTGTAGATGGCAGATGGAAGAAACAAGTATCATTTGAAGAGCCAGATACTTCCAGAGGTTAGCAAGCTTAACTATACTATCAAAACATACTTTTGCATGTCTTGGTGTGAAGTTTACTATCAAATTTATCATATGGAGATAATTTATCTAGCATCCAATTATGGAATTGATTAAGCAGATGCATTTTTTTTTTCCCATCTTAGGTATCTGTTCATTTTCTATTTCATTGTGAACATGAACATAATTTTATGTGAGATACTATAGTATTCGATCCACTCGCATTTGATTTTCAGGGGACTTTGACATGGACCTCTAAATGTAGAATGTGTTAGTTAAAAATCATCCCAGGACTTCCGATGGGGTGCATTGTGCTATCTTTTTATCTTTTCTCACAAGGGTTTCCATATAGCAAACTGAAGTTAATTTTATTAACTACTGTCATTGAAACTGAACAAGTTTAATGAAAGTCACTGTAGGAATACATTCTCTACCACATGTAGAAAAAACTCCAGAAGGCATCTTTGCTCGTATTTGGGCTCTGCTCATGGCATTCTTCATAACCTTCCTTACTATCATCCGCTCACTGCCAATTTGGGGAATTAAGAAAAACCTTGTGCCTCGTTCGGTCCATGATGCTACTGATCCAGTTTTTGAACCAGTTGTAAAGGAGGACTTCCGTCCCCCTTCTCCTGCACCGGGATTTACACAAGCAGACCTGCTCTCCTCTGTGTTGAAGAGGCTGGGTGAACTTGAAGAGAGGGTTGACACGCTACAGGTGAAGCCTTTTCAGATGCCTTATGAGAAAGAGGAGTTATTGAATGCAGCTGTATGTCGAGTGGATGCATTAGAAGCTGAGCTAATTGCTACAAAAAAGGTGATTATATATCCACCCTTCTTACAGAAATATAATATGTTTTAGTTTGATTCAAAGTGCACTAAAGAAATTTTGACAGAGGAATCTTATAGTTCTTTCATGTTTGACATTCTACATAATAACAGGTTTTATGGTATAATTGGAAAAAAAAAATTATTGTGCCTCACTGTTTGTGCAGCAATTAGATGCAGAGTATGTTGATGGTTGACTAACTGTATCTTTAGGGTGTAAAATTTGATTGTGAATACTTTCATAAATGTCATACTTTGTCATTGACACGTTAGTGTGCACTCATCTAAGTTCTCTTAAAGTTCTGAGGCAAAAGATCAGAATAACGAGGTCAACGTGAGATTTTTCATGGGTTTATGGATATATCGCCAAAGTAGAAAAACTATAATTTAGGTAAGATTTCGAGTTTGAAAGTGTACTGGGGGATGCTTTCTCTGCTGTCACTATAACTACCTTAATAAATCAGCTATTAGATTGTTAATATGCTTTTTTGTATATTAAAATATATATGACGTGAGCTTATTTTTATTTATTCATGCTTCTTCCCTACAGGCTTTGCATGAGGCTTTAATCAGACAAGAAGAACTTCTTGCATATATAGATAGACGAGAGGAAGCGAGATTTCGTGTAAGTGTAAGAAGATAGTGACGATGGAAGCCTGGAACATATTAAATTGATTATTGTTCTTATTTGTTGAATCAAATTATTATTTTTTTTTTCTTTCCAATGCAGAAAAGGAAGTTTTGCTGGTGAGGAAGAATTTAATGTACAGCAGGAAATTGGTATTCATTTATATAGTTCATCTTCTTCCTTCTTCGGAAGTACCTGTACGCACGAGAGTGTTGGAATATGCATTTGGTGTCAATAAAAGAAATAAAAGATGTTATTGTAGTATATTTGTTTGGAGAAATTGATTATATTGTGAGTTCCATTTATGTGGATAAAATAGGAAACCTTCATGTACGTGTATTATGTACGTCACAAAGTTATTCTACATCATTGCTCCAAAGCTTGGTTCAACTGTTTGAATCGTGGTTGAACTGCTCTGTTCATGTAATAACAGTAATAATAATATCAATAATATTAGTAATAATAATTGAGTAACAAAAATAGCAAGTTTATAAAAAAAAAAAAATAGCAACAAATATATTGAGATAACATAAACACAAGAAAATGTGTCTATTTAAAATAATAAGCATCACATGAAGTTAAAAATGCCAAATATTGTATTCAGGGGTGGCGCTCTGCTCGTTTATTTATTTAAAAGACATTATTATTTTCACAATATAAAGTTAATATTAAATATCTTTATAAATGCATAGATATTTGTTTTTATTAACTGTCCATGAGGCAGTCTGATTTTTTATTTTTTGCTCATTTAATATTTTAATTGAATAGAACTGTTTTTCATTAAAAGTCATGGTTAAATTAATTCTATTGACAAGTCGATTATGTGACAATAATACAGCCCTGTAATTTCAAAAAGATTGAGTAGAGAGGCATCACAGTTAATATGAGAATTTATATAGAGAGACATTGAATTGAATGGTAAGTTACTACGGAAAAATGAATCAATCATGGTCCATGTCGAGAACGTGCATATACTTGGATTGATGTGTATAAATTTTTTCAAAAAAGGGCTAAGCACATTTTTTATTATTATTATTATATTTTGACAAAATTGATTAATCCTTTTAATTTTGACAAAATTAACCAAAATTAATAAAATTTTAGCAACTCTAGCTAAAATTCAAATAAATCGAAAAATGATGTTTTACGTTAAAATATTGAATTAAAATAATATTAATTGATATTAGTAACCAATCTTAATTAATTTTATTATTTTTTATAAAAATTAATATCAATTGGTTTATCACATCACATGATATTTCATTATTTCTTGATCAATTTTAAAATATTGTGTTAAAATAATATTAATTGATGTTATAAACTAATGCTAACTTATTTTACTAATTTTTTAAATAAATTCATGTTAGCTGATTTATCACGTCACGTGATATATTATTTTATCTTGATCAATTTTAAAATATTCAATTAAAATAATATTAATTGATTAACATTAGTTATTAACTGATTTTTCAAATTTTTTTTATAAAAATTCATATCAGTTGGTGTAATACGTACGCAATATATCATTCTAACTTGATTAATTTAAATTTTGACTAGATTTGTCAATATTTTATTAATTTAAGTTAATTTTATTAAAATTAAAATGATTGATCAATTTTGTCCTAATTTTATTAATTTTAACTGATTTTATCAAAATTAAAATAATTGATAAATTTGGCCAAAACTCAAAAAGGATGGAATTTTAGGAGCCCATAAATTTTTTTATTTCTTTTATTGATCCATCTCTTTCTTATCTTGTTCCCAATTCCATTTGATATCCTCTGGTCCCCATTGCGAACTTTCTTATCATCCAGTGCAAGTGTAGCATCCTTATTGAAATGAGAAGACTCTCAGAAAATTGAATTTTGCGAATGTGATGCAATAATTGTGTAGCCCCGCCATAAAATGGCGTCTATCACCTGAGGATTAAGTCCATTTTGTGTTAGATTGGAATCCCCCTCCACCAGTTACAGAAGGCTTATTGCTTCAAACAATTCAAATCTTTTCCGGTGACAAAATTGACTAATTTTTTTAATTTTAGTAAAATTAGTTAAAATTAATAAAAATTTGATAAAATTAATCAATCTTTTTAATTTTGACAGAATTAATCAAAATTAACAAAATTTTCACAAAATTAGTTAAAACTAATAAAATTTTAATAAATTTAGCCAAAATTCAAATTGATTAAATAAAATGATGCATCACTTTAAAATAATGTTAATTGATGTTAATAATTAAAATTAACTGATTTTACTAATTTTTTTATAAAAATCCATTTCAATTGATTTGTCACATGTCACGTAATAGATTATTCTATCTTGATCAATTTTAAAATATTGAGTTAAAATAATGTTAATTGATATTAGTAACTAATCCTAATTAATTTTACTAATTTTTTTATAAAAAATCATTTCAATTGATTTTTCACGTCATGTGATATATTATTTTATTTTGATTAATTTTAAAATATTAAGTTAAAATAATATTAATTGATGTTTGTAACTAATGTTAATTAATTTTACTAATTTTTTTATAAAAATTTATGTCAATTAGTTTGTCACATTCTATTTTAATTAATTTAACTTTTGATAAATTTTATCAAAATTTTATTAAATATTGTTAATTTTACTAAAATTAAAAGGATTGGTATTTGGATTTTTTTGAGGAAATAAACCATTAAAAGAAAAGAAAGTAAAAGTTGACTGTATACAGTAACACTATGTTTGGATGGATGGTTTATAGATGGTTGGAAGAGTTATTAATGGAATGAAATGGATGAGTTTGATTTGTAAAGAAAGTGTTAAATTATATTTGTGTTTAGGATGGTAGAAATAGAAAAGAATGATTTGAAATTAATTTTGTTTGTTTGCAATAGAATGAAATGAAAGGTCAACTTAAAAATTAGCAAAAATACCCTTATACATACAAATATAATTTTCTTTTATTTTTTCATTTATCAAATATTTGATATTAAAATAGAAATTTATTTTTATTATTCAAAAATTATAAATTATTTTTATTCACAAAAAATGTGAACAATTAATTTTTAATAATTTTTTATAAAAAATGAAATATAAATAGTATGAAAAGTACTATTTTTTTATTAAGACTAAAAATTAATTTTAAATATGATTAGATGAATTAAAAATTTAAAAAGGGATATATATTTCTAATTGTTTATAATTTTATAAAATTTATTCTCTTTATTTATATAAAAATAAAATTAAGAAATTAAGTATATATTTAATAATTATTTTAATCAAGTAAATTTCATCAGTTCCCATAATTTAGCCAATTAACATGAAAAATTTATATAAATTTTATAAAAAGTTACTAATTAATCATATAAAGAAATATTTATCAATTCTTCATAGCTCATAATTTCATCATCAAAAGTACTAATTGTGCAAACTATTCAAAAGTTGAATGCTTAACATCATTGTTTCCAAAAAGTAACAACAGTTAAAATAAAGTCATCGTTGTTAAACTATTTAGAAATTTAACTCACAGGAATAATAAATAAAATGACGTCATTTTCCCAAGGTGTAGAAATTTTGGATTTTGCTTTAGCTCTCTCCTTTCTCGGCACTGTTCTCTGCAAAAAAAATAAGGAAAAAAATAAACATATAAGTAAATGTAAAACAACAAGTAGTTATAAGGAAAACAAGCCAATATCAACAACTCAAACTTCAACTTCTTCCTAAGGTTATAAATAGTTAATGTTTTCTATTTTCAACAAACTCATATAGTATTATTATCAAATGAAAAACATAAATAATTTTTATTCAATATATTTAAACTTACTAGTTCTTTGGTCCACCATTCATCATCCGTAGTAGTATTTTGTTGCGACGCTCTATCAGACAAATAAGCAATGCCTTCAACTTACTAGAATTTTCAATAAGGAATAAGTAAGCATCATCAATATCATCTGAAGCAACTCTTATATCCTCCAACAGTTTCCATATATCACTTTCAGGAATCAAAATTTGTTTTGTGGTGAGAAAATCAGATGACATTTTTTCTATTGCAGTAGCCACGTTATCAAGACCCTCATTCATCATCATTGATACTTCACCATCCAAACGTGACCTTTTATCTTTCCTCTTCTTTGAAGAAGTTGTTGCTTCAGATTGTTCTTGTGATCTTACATCACGTGCTACAAGCATCATCACCAAAAGTATTCAAATTCTCAAGCACCATCTCATTTCTACCAAGCAGTACATTAATGTCTTCAATAGTATTCATTGAGGAAGATTGCTCTAAATTTGCAGCCTCTTTGCCTAATTTCAACAACAGTTTTAGTGAGCGTTCCAGTAGCTCTATCCTTACCAAATAGCTGGATTAATTTCTCATAATTTTGCACTGATTTGTCCTTTCATTCAATAGCTTCAAGATGAGTCTATCCATAACAATAAAAAATTTACCATGTTAGCATTCACATTCATTCATACTAGAAAAAAAAAATATAAATTAAAAGCGAATACAAACCTCAATGAGCTATTGTCATACTTCAGGTTCTGCAGTCTACTTCTCACATATATGATCCCAACCAAATCCATTCATGCCATTTTTGACAATATTATAACAGCTCATAATTTTTTTTTTATTAATTTCATTCGATTCTGAATTTTGGGTTTGTCAAGTGGTTTGTCTGAAAATTTTTTCTTCAATTCAAACAAAATGTTGTTGAATGCAGAAGTTGTAAAGGAAACCCCTATGCAATTACCCAATATGTGCTCGTGTAAATAAGCATCAATCAAGGCATCATCCATCAAAGGAGTCCAAACACATTTATCTTTCTCAAATTTGCGCGACATCTTAATTAAAATGCTACAAGAAAAATATAACACAAAGGACAAAATATAAGTAGCCACAAACTTTTGATAACATATCACTACACAATAAAGAGCAAAAGAAAATATTCATTAAGGTCTAGTCATATACATAACAAATAGATCACAATTTTAACATTCAACAATTTAAAGATAAAGCAAGTGAAAATGCATATATATATATATATATATA
>CATIWR010262436.1:0-11117 GCA_949677035.1 Omphalea diandra | reverse complement strand
AATTTTGATTTAGTTAAAACATCTTTCAGCACAATGAAACTTTATATATTAGTAAAGAAAAAATATCATATTTAAGTGAAAAATTTAACAAATGAAAGAACAACTTCAGAATCTATAAAAGTTAGGTAATTATGTAGTCCTATAGAAATTACTATAAGTAATAAGACATGGTATCCAAAATCAAGTACTTATGTCAAATCCCAAAAATACTATTAAATTTAAAGAAATTATACTATAAAATAAAATTATGAAAAAAGTAATAAGGCATGCAATGTTTTTCTTTTTCTTTTTTTTAGAAATAAAAAGACAAGCATGTTGACTTAAAGAGAGGTGATTCAATATTATAGAGTGTCTCTAAAAAGAGAAATGAAAAAAAAAATAAAATAGAAAACAAGTGACATATGCATAAAATTTAAGGACAACTTCATCAAATTATAACATTTATTGTCTAAAAAAATATGTTTCACATTGTTACTGAAAAAATTACTATATATATATATATATATACAATTCTAGTCTTAAAACTTATATTAAATAATTTTTTATTATGTGTGAACTAGTTATTTTAGTTCATTAATTTTTTAAATATTATATTATTTTTGCAAATTTAACACAATTAAAAATTAATTTAATATAACATAATGACTCTACTATAAAATTACAATATTTTAAGTTTTTGAAATATTTTTAATTATTTATAAAAATAGCTTGGTTATGTTTTTAAGTAAATTCAATAATTATTTGAAAAAATTTTAAGTTTAAATTTCTTTAAAATTATTTTTTTACTCTTAATCACATATTAAAAAGTCTATTATAAATTAATAAAATGTAATTTTTTAGGTATTTTTAGCCAAAAATTAGGTTCTAAGAACTTGAAAAAGTTGACCCACAATCAACAAAGATTTTGCGCTACACTTGAAAGCTCCCGCTCCTCTTTTCTTCTTCCCTATTCCTCATCTCTTTTTCTTTTCTTTCCTTACTCTCTGCTCGAAAATTGTTAAACTCTCTACCCATAAGGCTTTCTACTTGACAGTTTACCCGAAATGGCTATCCTCTGTATATCATTGGCCGAATAGTCTCATAGTTGTTGAATTGGCTACATGCTTAGCTCTATTATGAGTGGTATGACGGAAGATTTTTGTCCTACCACTTTGGCCAAATAATGGATCATTGTTGGCCGCCATTGATTTGTTTTATTTTGTTTATTTTAATTTGTATACTTCAGCCTTAATAATTAATTAATTAAGTAATTAATTAATATTATTATTATTATAATAAGTCAGTATGACCATCAGTTTAATTCCATTGGCAACTGGAAGAGACATGATGTGTGCGGTGACAGAAGCATTTGATCCACTATTTTTTTTTTTTTGATAAGTTTTAAGGCAGTTAATTAGTTGAAAATTCAGCTATTAGCTTCTAAATTTCCTTATCATAAATATTGCTTTTGCATATTGTGGTTGAATGTTTAATGTTTCTTAATCAAAGGCTAATTATTAATTTAAGCTCCAACTATATCATAAGCTAAGTTAATAATTTGTTTGATGTTTCTTAATTAAAGGCTAATTATCAATCCTCAAATTAAAAGATATCATTTCTGGGTCTGTGTTCGATATATATATATGTTATAATTAAATGTAATGTAGTAAAATAAATTTGTAATTCAATAATTGTGTTGAATTTTTAATTGATTACGTTATAATATATTTGCATGAATTTTTTGTATTTGCTTAATATTTTGGATTTGAATATTCATGACTTTTTTTTGGTTACTTTGCATCAAACTTGACAAATAAAATATGAAAGTTTTTGTTTGAACTTTGAATACTACAGCAGGAAGATAATGACCTCTGAATCTGATACAGATATAAATACCAGCCAAGAAGCACACATAGCTTAGTATATCTGAAGACAATTTCTTATCAATCTTATTTACTCAATGGAGGAGGGGAGAAGAGTCACTGGTTGGGCAGCTAGAGATTCATCAGGACATCTTTCACCTTATTCATATACACTTAGGTAATGTTTGATAGGATGTAATGGAATATAATGTAATAAAAAAAACTTTAGTTTAATAGTTGATTGAGTTTGTATTTGATTACATCTTATCAAACATTACATTAAGTACTATATAGTCTTAATTGATTCCCTATCCATGCACCACGTTTCTCTGTTGGTGACTATTCTGTTAACTTCTGTACTCATGAACAGGAAAACAGGTGCAGAAGACGTAGTGTTAAAGGTGTTGTTCTCTGGAGTAGACCATACTGATCTTCACCAAGTTAGGGGCGAGCTCGCCCCCACCAAATACCCTTTAGTACCAGGGTATATATTTATATATAAGTGCACAGCTCAAACTTTATAGATGTATATATGTACATCATGCACCTTTGTTCAACTTGTTCTATTTTCTTTGAAGGCATGAAGTAGTAGGGGAAGTTGTAGAACTGGGACAAGAAGTAAGGAAATTCAAAGTTATAGATATGTTAGGAGTAGGGTGCATAATATGGTCTTGTGGGGAATGCTTAACCTGCAAGTCCAAGATGGAGCAGTATTGCAATGAAAGGATCCCAACTTATAATGCCTTGGACATAGATGGGAGAATCACTCAAGGAGGATATTCTTCTGCTATGGTGGTCCACCAAAGGTGAGTAAAATCAACCAAACTTAATTATTCTTTCCCACGTATTATATGAGAGGCATTCAGTTGATAGGATTCAACATTTTTTCTACTGGTCATTGTCACGGGGAAATTGAATTTCCAGATAAGTAATTTCAAGAATGCGTTGTAAGTGAATTTGAATAATTTTGGGACATGCAGGTTTGTTGTTAGGATACCAGACAAGCTAGAACCAGAACAGGCAGCACCACTATTGTGTGCTGGGGTGACAGCTTATAGTCCCTTGAAACAATTCGTTGGGTCTAACAACATTTTAAAAGCAGGAATTTTGGGTTTAGGAGGAGTTGGTCACCTAGGTGTGATGTTCGCCAAGGCAATGGGACATCATGTGACGGTGATAAGCTCTCAGAGAAGAAAAGGGAGGAAGCTTTAGAGCATTTAGGTGCTGAGGCTTTCCTAGTGAGCTCTAATGCAGTCGAGATGGAAAATGCTATGAACAGCCTGGACTATATTCTTAACACTGTACCTGCGGTGCACCCTTTGGACACCTATTTTTCACTCCTCAAAGTTGATGGGAAGCTTATTATCGTCGGGGCTTCTCCAAACCCTCTGCAGTTTATTGCTGGTAACTTGATTTCAGGTATGTTCTTTCCTTCATGTCTTCATTCCACGCCGTGCTGCAGTTTACTCAATCTTCATTTTTTTGGTCAATATCCAGGGAAGAAACACATATGCGGGAGCTTTGTCGGAAGCATTGAAGATGTTCAGGGAATTCTGGATTTTTGGGCAGAGAAGGGTTTGATATCAATGATAGAGGTAGTAAAGATGGACTATGTTAACAAGGCATTTGAAAGAATGGAAAGGAATGATGTGAGATATAGATTTGTCCTTGATGTTGCAGGAAGCAATCTCGAATAAACCAGAATCATCTTCCTCTGAGTAGCATCTACTTTCTTTAATATGATATTAGAAATTCAGATGATGAATACATCATTGTTCACTAATTTTTTATGCTTCAAATAAAGGTTTCTTTCAGAATCACGAACCTAACGACATCATCAAATTTCTTGTGCCAAAGATTTTCATGCATGTTCCTACTACTTTCTTCTCCCCTTTCTGATAAAGATCACTGAGTAAATCCATTACCACCAACTTGAGTGCCTTTCTATGGACCCAAACCAACTGGTCTAGTCTAGTAGTGGGCATGTGGCGCAATCTCGTGCTTCGTATCAGCGAAAATATTCCATTTAGCAGATGGTAATATAACCATAAAATTGTTCAACTTCACGAACGCACAGATACATCTTTTCAAATATGTAGCACAATTTGCATCAATATTCGCCTATTCAGTTCATTTTATCTAAGGCACATCTCAATCACCTAAATGAAGTTAAGCCTCACAAGTTATGACAAACGAGAATACAGCTGACAAGGAGCTCCTCATGATACCAGTCCCAAAATCACCAACAATGAAAAAATAACAGATGATATTGTTACAACAACAATTAGGAACTTCATCTCCCTGTTGTTTCGAATCAGTAGATGACATAGCAATATGGTCATATACCCAGCCACAGCTTTCACCTACTGACTCTAGGCTGAAAGGACTAACAGATGTGCTAGAGCATTTAAGTAATTGGTCACACTTCTTTTCAAGTCTGCGCCTTCATTTAGATCCATCATAAGCAGAAAGGAAGAAAGTACTTTGATTCTTCTGCAGGAACCTGCAGATCATCAAAAGGTATCATTGGTCAAACATAAAGGTTGGTAGTATTAAACAGCACTAGCTCATTATAAGACAAATGCTGGGAAATCACACAAAGCTCAACAGATGACATTACAATAGTACAAACTTGATAGATGACCAGAAAGTTGTATAAGCTTTAAACATATTCTCCCATATTCTATTGCAAGCTTTTGATATTACAAACAGGCAATGTATAACTGATAAATAGGCAAATTAATGATCATTACCCATGTAGCACAGACAACAGAAGTGCCTCTTTTAACGAGAAACAAAAAGGTTGTTTGTCTCAGTATTTTGTTTTTAGATGACTGCAAAGACAATGTTTTAAAAGTGATTGTGGTGCTACTGAAACTGTTTCCAAAATATAATAATGTCCTGATAATCAGTAGTGTACACATATCCTCATAGAGTTATTCAGATAATATTAGCTTGTGGAACAATTGCCTCAGCTTTTGAAAAGTAATTTCACTTTTAATTCATTAGCAAACATGATTTAGTGAGCCAGAGGAGACCAAAATTAGATATTGGCCATGTAAACACTCCATAGTGAACTCATTCTTTCAGTTCAGAGTTTAGAGGAACCGTGTGGCATACAAAATAACACAAAGATGAAGATGTAAGTGAATATGTGTATGTTCAATCAGAACTAGGGTTTTCTATAGGGAATCGTAAATGCTAATTTAATGAAAAAGGATTCAGCTATACTTGAGAAGATCGAGTAATTTCTGCTGCAAGAACATTAATGTATCCTCTTCTATGTTCACATTTGCCAACAGCTCGGGTAACTTGACTGCAAAACAGAAAATTTATCTCGGCATTAAGGCAAATATATGACTAATTATTTCAGAAAAATGCATCTTGTCCAACACTTCATACAACCTCAATTTTTCTGACTTGGCACGGCATCATTTTATTATCAAAATCCCTACCATTTCTGAATTATTTGCATGGTGTGCTATCAAGAGGCATGAAAAATCAATACAATACGGTGAGACAAACAGTAGTGTTCCTAAAACTAGTCTACATTCCCAAAATAAAGGAAACTATCATCTTGTTTGAAAACTAACTAATATATACAAATTAAAACTTGTGACTAAAAAAGTAGATTATTGCTGGCAAATCCAATGATCTGAGATTAAAAAAAAAAAAAAAGACTGCCCATGGATGAACCCACAAGAGTCTGTGTAGTCTGGCACACCAAGCCACGAGACCACTAATAATGGAACCATGGTTGGACAGTTGACTTGCAGTGCAGGTAATTAGGATTTTAAAATCCTGTTTTCCCATCTCCATTTCCAAAGCCGAAAATAAACAACACACAGGTTTAGTGCAACAAGGTTTTATCACCAAATCAATGCAGCAACATAAGCCTCGGTTAAAATGGAAAATCAATACTATCAACAGAGAACAACATTGGAATAGTTATCTACCAAATGTGACCATGTCAACATTGTATCTCAACCCACGGATTTCTTTGAAGTTTGAACATCTGAGGAACACCCTTTTACAAAATTGATGTTCAAATTAAAAGCAATATTTTTAAAATCGGAACAATGGTTAGATCATCTGGCTGGGTAGTTTCTGGTTTGACCAAAATATTTAAAAATCATAAAAATAGTATAATATAATAAAATAATGAAAAAATATTTTTAACATTTAAAATTTGAGAAAAATAGAGTAAATTTTAAAAATTTCTAAATTTTTACATAAAATGATGTAGTTTTGGATTAAACTAGTTTGATCTAGTTTTCAATTTTGACCTCTAGCTAAACCAGACCACTGATGGATTCCCAATTGTATCAGTTCCAGTTCTGAAAACACTGTAAAAAGATGCATTCAAAAGGAGTTGGAAAGAAACATGTCCTCTAATAAGGCAATTTCAATGTACAAGAAAAAGCAATGAATGGATAAGCACACCAGTGTCATACCAAAGAGACGGAGTAAATGTTCAGCACCATATATGGTTGCTGGAGATGTGTCATTTTCAACAGCATTAACGTACTGTACACGCTCAATGCCATATAGGAGCATCTTCGGTAATGCTTTGTCAAAGTAACAGCGTATACCCTTCAAAATTTCTCCTAGTGAGTCAGAGATCCTGTATTAATCAAAATATGCCACATGCCACTACATCAGTGCAACATAAAGAAGTCCATAACCCAAATCATAAAATATCATTAAAAAAATCAAGGGCAACAATGGCAAAAGAACCTACTAAACATAAATTGAAACCAAAACTGGCTAAAGTGTGTACCAAATCAAATAAGCCTTCTTTACAAGCATGTAACTTACATCCATGACAATGCTTAAAAATTCAACAAAAGGAAAAATCAGCATTTGATGATCCAATACAAGCTCATCCTAATATTAATCCGAATAAATACTAGCATTTCAAATATTCCACATTTTGCAAACCAAATTGAAATATCATTTGACTTACTCCTCTCCTGTAACTCAGTGATTTTACCAAAGTGAAATTAATCTTTTAAGCAGTTATTTTGGTCGTGCTATGTATACCATTTAATTCATGCAGTTTCTTCTCTAAAGCAATTATACAGCCACTAGAAATTCAAATTACCAAAGGATGAATTTGAGAAACTCATTAAGAGTAGCTTTAGGGTTTGGAGAGCTGTTTGGCCACATGGAAGTAAATGACATTTATTATGTTTCATTTTAAGTGAAAACTACCTTCGAGTTCAGCTAATTGAGTATAACAAAAAGGATTCTAAACTTCTTAATTCTGATGGCTTGCTTTAGCCAAGATTTTAGTTAAAAGGCATTCTCTTTCTGTTGTTTGTTTTAATTGCTCTCTTCACTCAAATGACTTTCTTCCGAGAAAATTAACAGATACATTTTATTCAAGAATTAGCTGGAAATTCTTGTTTGAAATACATGCAATTGGACATGATCATTAGCCTTGAAATGATGAACAAGAACATAGCATAGAGGATGGGGATCACCAGGATGTTGGCATATGTGAATCCATATAAAAAAGTTGCGCAGGCACAGAAGCACAAAGTGCAAGCACAGAAATTCATTTACAGTTGACTTATGCAATTTCAACTAGAATTAAAACAAAACTTACATGCCATCCTTCTTCGACCTGTATTCTAGGTACTTCGTTAAAATTTCATCTACATTCGGCGATCTTGGAAGTTTAACAAGCTTGAGAAAAGAAAAAAGAGAGAAATCTCCATCAAAAAGTGTGAAATATCATTAGAAGGTATATTCAGTAAAAATCTAGTCTTCATTGTGGCAAATGAAAACATCTTATCCTGCCTGGAAACCCCACTGCAATTGCTAATTCAATTTTCTTCCAGGTTAAGAAATCAAGTCATAGCAGGATGAAATCAGATTCTAACTTACAAAAAAAAAAAACCTGCAGTAGTGCACAAAGTATTCATTCCCTTGCAGAATCTAATCCTAGAACATAAAATCAAAATCAAAATATTGATAGATAAAAACAAAGACTTTCTTTATACAATGCCAAACCTTTAATGAAAAATATCAAGTACCAAGAAGGTGACTATAGTGTTGCACAGGCCATCAACCTGTTGCTACCTTTTCCTCTGTTCAGGATTGGGAGTTTGGGACTAGCCATTTTAAAGTGTATGATGTTTATGCAGGACAAAGGCAGAGGCTCTTTCTCTCTCTCTCTCTCTCGGTGGTATGAAACTACAGGCTTATGAAATATGGGTGCAGTTTTCAGTTGTTTTTAAATCAAGTAGATTATTTCAGGAAACATTTTGCTACACTTGTGCAGCAAAGTGGGTTAGCATTTAATCATGGATGAATTCCTAGATGGTAGGAAGTTATTTCATGGGATTAGTTGCCCTTATTCATAGGAGTAAATTATTGTGTCAGTTAATTATTTAAATGTGAATGTCCAATAGGGACATCAAGTATTATTTCATCCAGAAAACTTGGGTTCTCTCCTCTAACAACCCCATTCTTACCTGTGTTGTTCAATCAAATCACCCTATAACTAGCTCTACAATCTGGGACCATAACATCTTGGTATCAGAGTAGGTTGAGATAGCATAGAGTTACTGCTCAAATTTCTCATTCTAATCATGGGTTCAGATGGAAAGATGGAGGATTATAGGTTCAAGTACTTCGGAAAGAAACTCAAGGAGCAAGACGTTGATATATGACTGCAAAGTTTTGGTTGAAACATGCCCCCAAAGAGAACTTGCAGGTTTTGCTGAGCTTGTTGGCATGGAAATGGAAAAGGAGAGTTGGGATTAGGCTGAGGCAGATAACTGCTCCATATTCACACTTGAGGACAAGCGTGTTTTGCAAGGGAGGGGAAATGTTAAGGGATAACAAGCTTATGATGTTTATATGTAGTTATCAGTTGTATTTTAAGTTAAGTAGTTAATTTCCTATGCATATGATCATGGTAATTTCCCAGATGGAAGGAAGTACTAAATAGTAGGACGCTGTTTTGTGGGATTAATTGTCCTTTGTAGTTTGTGCCAGTATTATTCTTTGTATTTAAACATGAATATAAAATGGGGAAGTCAAGTAGTATTTCATCCAGAAAAATTGTTTTTTAAGAGATCATTGAGTTCTCTCTTCTAACAAGCCCATTCTATCCTTTGGTGTTCAATAAAATAACCCTATAACTAGATCTATAATTTGGGACCATAACACTCTCTCTCTCTCTCTCTCTCTCACTCACACACACACACAAAGCTCACAGCAAAAAAATCACAAATCTTACTCCAACTACAATCTCTCTCGAACTTTGATATTTTGCTGAACGATTCTGAAAACAAAAACTACCTCTTAGACTGTTCCTATTTTTCATTTCATATACCTATCCCCATATCTTAATGAAAAACAGGCAATAAATGTTCATAAAAAAAAGCATGATCTCAAAAGGCTCTTCACAAGTTTTGAAAATGTCAAATTGATGAATAAAGATTCTTGTAACATATTTCAATGGTTGGACAAGATTTGCTGACTTATAAGTTAAAGTTAAACTGTACAGTATACTGCAGCCATTTTAGGTTTTATGTAGAGATGCAATCATAGGGACAACAAAAAGTATTAAGACATTCAGATACAGCTTACAAAACCTATATTTGTAGCATCTATGTTGACATTCATTCAACTAAAAATCATTTTAGCATCATGAATGTAACAGTAGTAGATGATATTTAAAAAAAAAAAAAACAACAGTTCCTGATATGATATGTATACCTTTTCCTGCTGGGTGACAAATTCCCACTCATCAACTAGTTGCTTCTTTAGTGTTGATGGAATTTGGATCTTGAGAAGCTTTTCAGGAGACAAATTATCCTTCTAACAAATTGAAATCACAATACCAAAGAAATCTTTCGTAAAAAATCAGGAAAACAATAAACAATTTGAAATTTCCCAAATGCAGGGTATGTATGCGGTATGCATAAGCACTATGTTAGAAATTGAGAAAAAATATTTAATTCCAGGATAATAGTTGGCATCTGTCTTTCATCTTATTCTCATTGCCATTTGCTGCAGTGAACCTCGTGAATTTGATTGTCAGAAAAACATATTAGGTCTAGCTGAGGACAGTAAAAGGACACCAAAAATGAGGGCAAGCAAGAGTTATAGATGGGAAAGTCATTGCTTCAGACGAATAATTCAGACTCCAGAACTGATAAAGAAGTATCAAGTATTATTAAGCATTAAACGACAAAATAAACAAAAACAAACCTCAATGCCCAAATCACTCTTACGTTTCTTCCCTTTTGCCTCTGCAAAAAGAATTTACCCTGTTAAAAACGATCTCATCTAAGACATGATTGAAAATAACCACTGGAAATTGTAAAATGCTAAAGACATATACAAGGTCAGTGAATAACAAAAGATTGCAACGCATAAAACCCTTGCAAATGACAACGTATATGTTAATGTTTTGTGTAAGGCTCATGCATGCCCCTACAAGTTGCACAACCACAAAATTAAGATCCACATGTTACTTTCAGAGAATTGATCAACTGATGGACAATATCCATCATGCTAATGCAACAAGGCATAAAGCAAACATACTTATATCTACTTTTGGAGAACACCTGCCTTATATTCACCGGCAAAAATTCTCATTAACAAATTAATGACCAAAATAAACTAAATTTCCAAAAATAAGAATTAAGGATAACGAAAGGTATCAATATAGAGATTTGAAATAGAAACTAACTAAAGAACTGCACTTAGATTAAAGAATGAAAAATAGGAAAAGGAAATAAATAAGTTGTGAAAATAACAGACCATTGTTTTTCACATCTTCTTTATCCACCTTTGCATCTGGAAAATCAAAACCCTTAACATTAATAAAGCAGAATGATTTACCAACTCATCTACAACTACACTTTTACAGTATTGGAAATTTTGTAAGATTTCTTCATTAAATAAACATTTGTAATTGAGCACAACTAAATAACATGATGGTAAATCAACAAAAAGATATAAGCACATCAACTCATCAACTATGACAACTAAAACGACACAAAAATGACAAATAAAACAAGTTCAACATGGTAAATATTGGTCAAAACAGTTGAAGAGCTGGCAATGTCATTGAATTGGAGGTTTAGGATAGTTATAAACTCAAAAATGATAGAAAGCAAACTTTGGGTGAGTATGTGCAAAGGGTACTTCACAAGATCCTAGGTCACAAGGTATACTTTTAAAACAGATTATAGCCACGACAACACTCCCCACTCCCAACACTCCGCTCCTGCCCCTTTGTCCTTCATTTCC